>JBBPCX010115902.1:0-47092 GCA_037974365.1 Hydrocynus forskahlii
TCCACTTTCACCATAACATGATGCGTTGCTTAAGTGGTAAGATCTATTCTCAACCTCAAAATTGGTTTTTAATGTAATTTATGTCTGTGATTGTTCAGTCGTATGACAGATAGAAGGAGAAGATTTAAGGTGGTTCAGATAGAAGGACGTTGTATTGAAAATGTTAAAAAAAACAAACAAAAAAAAACGAACGTGAACTTAGTTCAAAATACCCCAACACATCCTGACTGCCATCTTGATCTGTTTCTGTCCAGCTGTCTATCCTCCATTCATCCATCTATCTACCTATCTATTTACCTATCATCCATCTATCTTTCTTACTTTTATCATCCCTCATTCTTTGCTATTAACTTCAATGCATTTCAATCAAAAATGTAAAGCTTGCCAGAGCTCATGCCACAGCAATGAGACTCGATAGTCGACCTCAGGCCTCATCACTCAACTCCTAATGAGCACCATCTTGACCTGCACTTCTTCATGCCACTGCTTCAAAACTCGAGACTCAACCTCAGCCCTCATCCCCCAAAACATCTTGACCACCATCTTGAGCCACACTTGTCCGACTGGCCACTTTATTAGGAACACTAACATAGCTAACTCAGTCAAAGTGTTCCCGTTCGGCCCACGAACATGCCACGGCTACGAGACTCGGTAGTCAACCTCAGGACTCGTCAGCGATCACCTCATGGCCGCCGTTTTGACACGCACACAAGCGGCCACTTTATTAGGAAACGCTAAAGTAGCCAACAACATAAAAGTCCCATTATGACAAAATAAAAGTTGTACAATGACAAAATAAAAGTCCCCTGGTGAAAAAGCAGAAGTCCCAGTATTACAAAATAAAAGCTTAAACTTGAAAAAATAAATGCCCTAATGGCAAAATAAAAGTCCTACAATGACAAAACAAAAGTCCCACAAAAAAGTCCTAATATTCCAAAAACAACATTAAAATTGAAAAAAGCCCTAATGTCAAAAATAAAATTACATCATTGCCAAAATAAAAGTCCTAAAATGACAAAATAAAAGTTCCATCGCCAAAATTAAAGTCCCAATTTTACAACTGCCTAACAACGCATAGCAACCACCTAGCAACCACCTAGCAACGTCAAAGAAACCACCTAGCAATGCCTACCAACCACCTAGCAACGCCTAGCAACCACCTACCAACATCATAACGACCACCTATTAACATCCTTGTAACTCCCTAGTGAGCTACTATCTATCTATCTGTCTATCTATTTATCTATCTATCTGCTCTGCATGCTATTGTATTACCTTCAGGAAATGTAACTTTGTCCAATTTATTTTAATTCTTCTAATTTTTTAATTGATTTTATTTTTTATACTTCTCCAGCAAAGCACATTGAATGACCTTAGTGTATGATAATGTGCTATATAAATAAACTTGACTTGACTTAAAGAGGGTAGTTCAAAAGAGAGGACCCATGATTTGGAGATGTGCTATGTTGAGGAAAAATGCTTATTGTCCAAGTTCATTCATAAGCCACAAAGACATTTTGCCCATATTTTGCCAAGCATTTAAACCAAAATACTGATATATAACATATGTATATGTATCTCGAATACTTTATAGGAACATAGATGGCCACATATAAGATCCCCCAATGGGCTTTTTTCCAGTGAGAGACAAATGGCTTTCTGTGCCCTCATTGTCTCGCCAATGAAGCAGAGAGGCCTGTGAACCTAATTAAAGTGAAGATTGAAGGAGCTGCCGAAGACTGTGGAGGATGGGGAGAGGGATTAGCTCTTCTGTGTCCAAGGCGACAGCCTTTACTTCCATCCATCTTATCCCCACCATGTCAAAAAGTTAACATTCAGCATGTTCGGCCAACACTATCTGCCTCTGATCTGCATGCTTCTCAGGGCTTGATTTACCCACTCACTATTTTGCGGGGCTTGGATATGTCATACAGTGGAGGTCTGTCTCTCTCTCTGTCTGTCTCTCTCTCTCTCTCTCTCTCTCTCTCTCTCTCTCTCTCTCTCTCTCTCTCTCTCTGAGGGAGCGTATGAGCTTGAAAGCATCAGCCTGGGCTGCTTTTGCTGTAGAAAGTGGTAGATTAAAAACAGAGAGAGCGAGAAGGCAAGTGCTAGTCAGGAAAAAGGATTGTGAATTCCCAGGAGCTTTTTTTTTTGGCATGTCACAAGGTGCCTGAATCATATTCTTCCCCCTCATTAAAAGTTCTACTCTGCCAAAGCAGTGTCACTGCAAACTTCGGAGGCTCTGGCTCTGATTTGAAGAGGTCTCTCAGATTTGAAATGCTGCCGGCCGGTGTGTTTAACAATGCAGCGTCTGACATTTGCCGCTGAACAAACAGCAATATACAATGAGGTGGGGTTTAAGCTGTAATTGGTTTTAAAACCTCTTACTTTTTTTTCTGACAGAACAATTGGGTGGAAAATAACCTAAGGAGACCACACTTAACTAGGCCTTCAGGTTCCAAAGCCATTTTCAAACAAGAGCCATGGTGCATGTGTTCCTTTTTTCCTGTTTTATATTCTTGTTATGGCTTCTTGAGCTTCAAAAGCTTGGGTTTCTGTTGCCTCTGTGACATGAAAATGTCTTGCTTAATTCTTCTCAGAGGATTGAAACTCGGTTTGGCAACCAGATGTAGGCTTTCATACAAGCTGCTTCCCTTTTTCATCTCTTTTTGTTTTTGAATTTTTTTTTTTCCAAAAAGACAAGAACTTACCCAAAAGGAAACCTACAGAACTCATAGTTCTGGTTGTACTTCATTTTCCGGATGCTGTAGATAAATGACACCGTCACCACTCTGAAGCATAAATAGCTATTTTTTTGCTCGTTAATTTACTGTCTGGTGTGACATGGAATGTTGCACTGTTCTGTGCTCACATTCTTACACAAACCATTCATGGATGACTCAGGTGTCAAGCAAAGCTTTCATTATTGTTTTGTTTTGTTTTCTCTTGAGAGTGTGAAGTGAGGAATTTGCTGTGTTATCTTGCCCAGGGCTGTAGAATCAGAATGATTTTTCTGAGGTCTCGGACCTGCCTTGGAAACAGAGAAAAAGATTTGACAAAATAAAAGTAAAACAACAAAACAAAAACAGTTGCAACAGTCAACAATATCATTGATTAATAGACCTTGTTCGGAGAACGAGCATTAAGATTGGCCACCTGGTAACCAATCATGTGCCTGCCTAAACTCATCTCCTGCCAACCACTCACCATGCATCCGTGCTCTTCATTTACATTTTGGCAACAGACACGACGCTAATGAGCCAAGTGAATCAAGTGAAACTTTAAGTAAATGTGGCCTAATCTCATGCTGCAGTGTTGTAACACCACAGTAACTCCTTGCCTTTTGATCTTTTTGACATTGTATTATTGTATTATTTGATAATTACAAATAATAAAGGACTTTGGAATCAGACTCAACAAAGGTGATTACAGTTGATTACAGTTCTAACCTTGCCTACTCTGCTTTAACATTATTGTGTGGATTTTGATGGGAAACAAAACGTCCTGCACTCACAAAATGTCAAAAAGTGTGAACATATGAGCAAAATGTGCTGTTTGGTGTGGAACAGAGAACTCTTTATAATGTAGTAATCACAAAAATAGCAGTCAAACACATCCTTCATAACTCAGTAGTACATTACTCTCACCACAAATAAAGAATTCACTGAATTGGCTTCAGCTGTTAAGCAACAAAGACAGAAAGGCACACCCTCAAGAACCATTGGTTTTGCTGGTCCCAATCTCTGCCTTTACTTTTATTAGCCTAATTGATCATCTTGATTTTTTTATGAGACTCCCAAACATAACCAGAAAGAAGGCATGCATTTGATGAGGCGATCCATCTTGAACTGAACCGACAGACCTTTTATCTCAGCGTGGATTGCGGCGAGCATGTTTTTATAAAATATGACATCTGTCAAAATCACTGGTGTCTGCAGCACACTCCATTTCAATAACTGACAAACCTTAATGTTCTGCCACTTAAGCCACGTTCCTACTTCGACAATTCCGATGAAATAGTCATTAATTGCCTATGCCCAATAGCCAATTGCGTAACACGGCCTTGTCCAAATTGCATATGCTAATGCGAACGCCTCTGACCTCTGAGTAACAGCAAGAGACATTACAGAAGTATCCAGAGATTATGAATAATGAGACTTCTTTCGTCTGTAACGACAGATGACGTGCAAAGAGCCATAGATGGCATGTGTTCATCTCTAAACACCATTTTCCTGCAGTGCAAAACTCAGGAGTAATTTGTCTTGCATAGTTCTTTGAAAAGTCCCTCCCTTTGTCCCAGCAGGTATGATCATTAAGAATTAAATTCTGGATTTTGGTCCAAGAAAATATTAATCAATAGCATTATCCCATTAGCATTTCTTTATGGAAGCTCATTCAGACCATTGATCATTTGGTGAGGAATTTTACAAGACTGGGTGACCCTTTTTGGCATCTGGGCTTTTATTTGGTTCCAGTCTCAAAATGTGACTTCACTGCAGTACTACAAAAAGACTACGTGGGATGGGGGATGGCTTTGAAAAATCTCATGTGTACCTGTTTTAGGTTGGCAGTTAAACTTAATTGGTGATGAGGATTAGGCAACAGAAGCCTTGTCATGATATCCCATAAACTCAGGATGAAATACACGGCAGTTAAGCTGCATAACTCACACAGGCTGTCATTTCTCAGCTTATTGAAACCACTGTGAAGGTTTACTGAAATCATCCAGTTGCAGCTGTTCAAGGGAACTGATTAGCTGAGAAGAAACACTTCACAGAAATGTGAATCGCACAGGGTTCAGTTGATAGTGTAGAAGCAATAGTAATATAGAGTTTGAAACATTTCTCTGAACTAGACAGGACCCAAGTTTTTTTAGGGGGATGGGTTGGGGGTGTAATATTTCTCAGGTTTATGTTAGGTAAAAAATGTCGGTTTCTCACAGATTCAAGGTTACTTTGTCATCAGTAGATGTACATAGTGTGATGAAATATTTCTCCACGGACCACAAAGAACATAGCAACATTCAACATTTAATAAAGTGCAAGTTACAACAATACAAACAACACAATAAACAAACACCATAAAAATGGAACCGTAGTGTACACAAGATGTATACTTTCTAGAGTGACTAGTGCTGCACCATAAGTGTGATTATTGCACAGGAGGCAGTAACAGCATTGAACAAAGTGGAGGGAATGACAGAAACAACAGCAGTGTAACAGTAGTGTGAACGGGATGTAAATTTGAGACAATAACAGTAAAACTGTATTCACCAATATTCACTCATGACTGCTATCAATGATTCAAGGTTCGGCCTGGTCTGTGGTCTACATGGTGAGGTACAGAGTTTTTTTTTTTTAGGAGTAAGCAGTCTGAATGCAGTCAAAAAGGGGTTGACATTCCATTAGTGCTTTAGGTGCAGTTATCTAGAATTGGGGATTTTCTGGTTCATTCTGGATTTTGTTCTTATTTCTTATGAAAGAACAATGATGATACTGGATGAGTGGCCAGGCATTTTACTGGACTGAAGGACAGTTTGGGGAATATGGAGGTCTAAGGGGCGATTCCACTGGTACAAGGCTCCATGCCATACCGTGAACAAATGTTTTTCCTTTACACATAAAATGACCTGAACCTGAGCGGCTCGACGGCAAGCCCATTCATTAGCTGTACGATTAACTTGTTAGTGATGCCCTGGTACACCTTCACATTTCTCATTGCATTAAAGTGAAATTTGTTTGCATCATAGAAAACTCCCTCTGAAATTTATCTTCAGTCCAAACAGACAGTAGTGCTTGTGTTTTGTCGACTTATTTTTTTTGTGTGGAAAGTGAAAACAATGGCCTCCTTCCATGTTGTGATACCATTTCAACCAATCAGAAAGCAGTGATGCCATCAGCTTGGCTGTTGTCTGATTTCAGCCTTGCCATCACAACCTGATCTCACGACTTCTTGTGCAGCCATCACAAAATACAATTTAATCAAAATACGTGCTGCGATCACATTTTTTTCATGCTAGGACAACGCTTCACTTTTTCGTGCTAGGACAACACTTCACTACCCTATGTATTTTAATACGCAGTGTGTAACATCACCAGTATCTGTGCTAACTGGTGACTGAGGGACAGTAGGAGAGAAATAATGAGTTGTTTCCCTATCGTTTTGTTTGCAAAATGGTTGAAACAGGTTGAAATGCCGTGATACGGGGAAAGTCCCTAACCCTAACCCTAACTTTAACCCTAAACCTAAGCCACCAGTTAGCGCAGATACTGGCTATGTTACACACTGCGCATTAAAATACATAGGGTATTGAAGCATTGTCCTAGCATGTAAAAAAGCCCTAAATCATGATTGGAGCACGTATTTTGATTAAAATGTATATCGTGATGGCTGTACAAAAAGATCAGGTTGCGATGGCAGGGCCAAAATTGGGCCACAGCCAAGCTGATTGCATCACTGCTTTCTGATTGGTTGAAATGGTATCACAACATGGAAGGTGGCCATCGTCTTCCAAATAAATAAGTCGACAAAATACTTTCACTAATGTCTGTTTGGGCGGAAGATAAATTTCAGAGGGAGTTTTCTATGATGCGAACAAATTTCACTTCAATGCAATGAGAAATGTGAAGGTGTACCAGGGCATCGTACAGCCAATGAATTCAGAGAAAAAATAAATAACTCAAACAAGACTATAAATAATAATATTTATAATATTGTACAGCCAATGAATATTACAATATTTATATTATGATATTTATAATATTGTAATATTAATAATATCGTACAGCCAATGAATTCAGAGAAAAAATAAATAACTCAAACGAGACTATAAATAATAAAAGATCACAATATGAAAAACAGCTTTGACAGTAAAACTTTCCGCTGGTCCGACTTCATGAACGTGGTTTTGGAACGATGACTGGCCGTAAATTATAGTGAGAGAACTGCACTGCTGACGTGTCAGAAACACAGTTACCAGGCTGAGATACACTAGAAAAGCAAAACATGCTGCAAGTTCTGTACCACTGCAGTTTAGGTACAGCACGGTTCCTGTATGCGACAAAAGTGCCCTTATTTGATTCTGGTTGGTCGTGGTTGGGTTAGTATACAATTATTTGGTGCTGTGGCTTGGATTAAACCTGGTTTTAATTTTGCTGTACTATCTCTGGATTCGGATGACATTTCATGTTCTTAAAGCTATATTACAATGCTGGAAATAGCGTTTTTGGTGTTGAGGCCAGTGTAATTAAGAATAAATCTTTTTAGTCACTTCAGGAAACTTCCATTACTTGTTAACCACCTCAGCCTCATAGGTTCAGTGCAGTAAAGGGAAAATAAATTTGCTTTTTCACTGAGGAATTTCTTCAAGACCAAGATTCAGGTTGGCAAAGATGGCCCTCAATCTGTAAAGTCAAATTTGTTTTTCTTTACCTCATGTTCTGCTATTTAGAGCTGCTGTTCCAATCTGATTGTTCGCTGAGAAGAGTGTTTGGGCAGTATATAGCGTGGTTCAAATCATAATCGAAAAGATTGCTTAGCTAGTTTGCAGTTTGGATTTCCTGGAAGAAATCAGATGCACTCTGGATTCGCGTAATTTGATTTCTTCTATGAAATAAGCAGCGGTGATAAAAGAGTGCTGACATGCATCACATGGACACACATATAAATCTGCATTCAGCTCAAAGACTAAAGGCTTCATTCTGTCTCACAACACGTAATGTATCAGGCCAGTGTTCTCCATGAACCTCATGTTCTAAATAAAAAGTCCATCTGTGGGCATGTGTTGGGTAATTGATGTACACGGAATGTGGTTTGTTGCTGATCTGAAAAGCTTAGACAGAACAAAGGCATCTGTTTTCGTGTGGATTTTGTTGTAAATGTAAATGCAGTTGGCTAAAAGGTCAGCTTTGGTTGGATCACTGTGAGCAGCTCCAATAATGAGGAGCATACATAGTTTTTGTACACTACATATCAGAGCAAACCATGACTTTTGGAGCTAGGCCTTCATTTCAAGGCATACATATTAAAAAACAGTCAAAAAACATAAAATAATCCACACCCGTATGATACTAATTTCTGTTTGTATCACATAGAAAGGTTCTACTAACAAGAACAGCATGGCAAATGCCAGTCAGTGATGTAAATTGACTGCTAGAGGACCTGGCGTGATACTTTCCTTTACAAAATTGGTCCCACCATATGGAAATCAAAACATGACTGGTGGGTTCCATTGTCACTTTCTAATTACGATGGTGTTTTTGAGAAAGACCCCTGACAAAGCTGTTTTCCATTTCTATCAACTGACTGAAACATGGAAATACTACTTTAGAACTACCCCAAGGCTTTTTTCCCCTCACAAAACTGGGCTGACCCATAAAGCACAATGTGATTGATTGTTATACTGTATATAAAGTCAAATACATCTCCTATTATGAAATCCGATTGGTATATTGTGCTGAGTATGCAAATCGGGTTATAACAATGAGTTTTCTACATTGTTGCTCATTTCTGTTTCTTTGGGTTCTATGCAAAAGTTCCTTGTCTACTTGAAAATTGAAGTTTTGCAAGCTGTTTTAAAAACCCATAACCCCCCATTAATAAGAAAACACCTATTTTTTAATTTTTTGTTCAATGTAAAGATGAACCAGACTTGCAATTTAAGCCTAATAGCTTGGTGCACTGCCCAGTGAAGTAGACAATTGCTTCTCCACTCTTTCACCAGAGTTTTGACAGTGGCTTTCGTTGTTAAACGTGACTCGGACAGACAGATGTATTTACACTTTTGCAGCCTTTGGATAAAACGTTTCTCGGATTACCTCCCAATGTGGCTGGAATGACTGGATTTAAATCTGTATCAAATGCATTTTCAGTGCATTCACACCCACATTTTTAATCCCTATCCAGACATAACCCTAAAAATTAAGGCTCATGAAATTACCAAATGTTCGATTCCCAGTGACAGCATCCAGGTGGATTGGCCCAAACACAAACATGCATTTAACATTTAATTGCTGTAAATATATTGAATTATTATAGAAATTAGTTAGGCCCACCCATCAACCATCACTCCATGTTAGAAGGCAATATTTAAAATATGTGCACATGACATATGTGTTGATATTATATTTCATATATGTAAATAATACCAACATTTGTCAACACATATAACAACTACAAAATGACATACCTCAGAGGTCCATAGCAAAGTTTTTCATAACCATGAGACCCCTCAGACTCCCAGCAAGGGCCTGTTGGGAAGAGAAGACCTGTTATGTCTTTCATCCTAATTAAGGTCTTTTGCCTGAGGGTCACCAAACAGAGCACCAATCTTGGCTGTCGTCTGCCCTGTTGAAATGCAATAGGCCTGAGAGCAGGGGTAGGGTGAGGGGTATGAGATCATAGGTGAAGTCTGCTGGACTGTGGTTAGCTGATATACTGTCAGCTACCAGGCAGCCAACCACAACGCCTGCTAAAGTTCTGGACTGGAAGGGTGTTTGCTTACCTCTTTACATTAATACAGGCCACCCAGTTACATATAAACATCAGTTACAAATAAATATAGATACATACAGTGGGGGAAATAATTATTTGATCCCCTGCTGAATTTGTAAGTTTGCTGACTTACAAAAAAATGAACAGTCTCTAATTTATGAGGTAGTTTCATTTTTATGGAGAGAGACAGAATATCAACCAAAAGTAAGAAAAAATGTGTTTAACAAACAATATAAAAATGGGTGTTTTCTTATTAATGCAGATTTATGGGTTTAAAAAAACAGCTTGCAAAACTTCCATTTTCAAGTAGACAAAGAACTTTTGCATAGAACCAAAAGAAACAGAAATAAGCAACATTGCAGAAATATAACCCGATTTGCATACTCAGCACCATATACCAATTATATTTCATAATAGGAGATGTATTTGACTTTATATACAGTACAACAAACCACATTGTGCTTTATGGGTCTTTCCAGTTTTGAGAGGAACAAAGCCTTGGGGTAGATCTGAAGTAGTATTTCCATGTTTCAGTCAGCTGATAGAAATGGAAAACGGCTCTGTAAATACTTATTTCACTCAATGACATGCAAATCAATATATAACTTTTATGTTATATATTGATTGTTATATAAGCTCATGAATTAGAGACTGTTCATGTTTTTGTAAGTGTCACAGAATTAAAGAACACGACTATCACCTGTGTAGCGTGAAGGATAAACCCCATCACGGAGTAATGTGAGAGAGCAGCTGGTTCACACACTTTGATCTAAGAGTGCTCTGGACACAGAGTACACTGCAAATTATTTGGTTCTTACCAAGAAAAAAAAACTTACATTTAGAAGTGTAAGATAATTTGTCTTGTTTTAACAGTTAATTTCTTATTTTAAGTCTTCAACTTAACAGTATAATTTTATATCAAGCAAAACTTTCCTTTTTTGTCTTAAACAGGCAGGGAATCCTAGAATTAGATAATTAACACTTAAAATAAGATGTATTACGTTTCTCCCCCAAAGTCTCATCAAAATAAATCTTGTTTTAAGATACAGTAACAAACTCAACATGCTTGATTCAAGTGTCACACAAAAAATATCTGAAAACACACTTTATTGCTTGGATTTTAAGCAGACGACAAATGTTTGTTCATAAAACTGCAAAGGAAACACCAAAGAGACAAAATTTGTCACCTTACACATGATAAAAACATACAATCTTATAGTTCCTCCACATCACTGTCTGTGGGCAATAACATCACAAAGACTATATTTTATTGGCACAAAGGTACTGTCTTTGAAACAAACTGAAAAATAGGAAATGCAGTCAATTAGTTCTTTTACAAATTCTGTGGCCTGGGCAGCATTGGGAACTGCCACTTCAGATGCCAGCAACTCTGGACTCAGATTCAGTGTTTCATAACGCTGGTACTCAAAAGCAACAAAAGAGGAATCAATCACAAAGATGTCTTTCATCAGTCCAAACACTGGGAACACACCATCTACATCTACGATAATAATAGATTTCATATCCGACACCTCCATGCCGCCATGACGCCAAACTGTCGCATTTCTTTGATGCTGTGTCGCTGACTGATGACCCTGCGTGAGGTGGATGAACACTCGTCATTTGTATTTTAAAAAAATGTATTTTATTATTTGAACACAAAACGTCTTCAATTTCATTTTACTTCATTTATTTTAAGATGGTAAATATTTTCTTGTAAAAACTATTTTTAATTTTAACAAGTTCATAATACGTCATTTTATGCGCATCCTCAGTTTACGTCCTCCAACATTCCTCCAACGTTCACTCATCGATTTCAAACTGGAGGAACAGAAAGAGGCACGGTGCTTTATTGTGAAGGAACAGCGGCTCAAGCAAGGTAAGGAAGGTTAACTGTTTTTTAATTTACTTGCCAAATCATATTTTTAGAGAGGGGTTTGCTATGACTGTTACTGTTTTTCAATTGTCTTCCACCGGGCGGGTACTTGCTTAGCAAGCTAACAGGTGTTAGCTTGTGCATGCATGTCTGCCAACTTTTAGCTTTGCATAAACGCCATTCACCAAAAGTGGGTAGGTAGTTCAATAGGGGGTGTAATTTTTTATCAGATGCATGTGATTTTCATTACTGTGGTGTATTTTGGTGATAGGTAGCACAAAACGCATGTTTTTCAAGGTGACAACAAAGGGAGTACTCTCTTGTCTAAGTCTTGTCGTTTGGCGGCCATCTTAGCAACGCCATGCGGGCATGTATTTTGGATTAGTACAACCAAGTTTATTCACTCGGTTCTGGCTATGTGTTTTTGCTATAGCCTACCGCCTGGTACTTGTCCTGGGAGCAGATGAGTCCAGAATGGATGTTTTTGACGATGCCACTCTGTCGTTACTGGAGGGTAAGTCACTAATAATGTCAATATTTTATGTAACTAAATTTAGTAATTTTGCAATTCATCATCTTATTGTTTTTTTTTTAACTAAAAGCCACAATTGGAGCCCAAATGTGCTGTTTAATAATTTAGATGAATTAAATTAGTCAATACAGATTAAAAATATCAGCAACACTTAAGTTGGTGCATAAAAGTAGCTGAATATTTTAAGTCCTGAGTTTAATATTGATTTTATTTGGGATGGGCATCTCTGAGTGGTCTGATGATTATATTCACTGACTTTACAGTAATTACACTTACACAAAAAGGAGGCTTCATAGCACAGGCGACTAGGTAAACTGTTTATAAATGTGTTGGAGCTCTGAGGGACAGACAAATGACAGCTTGTTTATATTGCTTGGTACTGTAACTTGCCTGTGCTTCACCTAAAGATATTTATTTGTCATATACAGCTGCCAGTGTTGATGAAGAGACTTTGAAAAGCCTTAGCCGGGAGGACCTGAAGGATCTTTTTCCCGTTCCTGAAAACTTTCTTAGAAGGAAGAAACTTTGGGAATTCATCAATGAAAATGTAAACTACAGCATATATATATGTGTGTGTGTATATATATATATATATATATATATATATATATGTAATTATTAACATTAAATTGTATCATGTTTGTAATTGTCCTAATGTATTTTGTTTACATCCTACATAATCCTAATAGTGTGAAAATACCGTGGACCAAGATGCAAGCACTTGCAGTGGAAGCAGGATTATGCCCTCAGCTAGTTCTGTGCCACCATGCCTGCCTCAAACCTCCACCCCCATATCTGCTGAGAAAACAATGAAAATGCCAGACCCTCCAGAGTATGTGGTGTACACAGACTCGGAGTTAGATTTGGTGCGTAGTTAGTACTTTGCATTGCTTTGCAACGGAAAGGAAAAGGGCTACAAGATGTCAAAGGAGCTATGTTGCAGACTTGTAAGGAACACAATCACGAGCATGGTTGCAATCCTGCGTGCTAGTCCCATGGGGAAAGAAGCAAGATACCCCTCCAAACTGGAAATGAGAGTCATGTCACAGAAGATTGTCGAATATTACCCCATGTTGCGTGATGCTGATGCAAATATGCCATATGTAAGTAATATAGCCTATATATTTTTCTAAACCTTTTATTTTTCTTTATTTGCCTTCTATCACTTTGGTAATGTCTAAATTACCTTCTACTACTTCTGACACTAGCCACACTACAAGACTCATGAACAGTGGATTTATTGTGGATTGCTGTTTTCTTTCTTGCAATGTACAGTATATTTAGCCTCGCCCTCGCCAGCCCCTCATACTTCATTTCATTCTGTACAGAAGGTCTGGAATCGCCACCATTGAAACTGTTGGTCTAGGACAAAATCCTTCCTAACCAATCAGCGAACAGTGAGAGTGTTTGAATGAGCAATGACGTCTGTTTTGTGTGCTACAAAGTCCACACCTGAAGAAAACGATTCTCAATACAGCGATTCCAGACCCTCTGTACAGAATGAAATGAAGTAAGAGGGGCCGGTGAGGGCGAGGCTACAGTATATTATGATGTGAGGTGTTTTTTTTTTTGTTTTTTTTGTAAGCTGATGGCAAATAATGTTGCTCTACTCTACTAAACCAAAACTACTGTAAAAAACAAGACAGACTTATCTAACATTCTTTCACCACAGCTGACCATCTACACAAAAATGTTCAAGCGACTCCAGAATATGAAATCCCCAAGAAAGAGGCAGGGCTCCGTTCCACAGAAGGGAGCAGCCAAGACTCTCTTCAGTGCAGACAACCAAGACATGGAGACGGATTTGACAGACACAAGTAGCTCGGCTGATACTGTAATGCTCGAGAGCAGTGATGACCTCAGTGAGGACAACTCCAGTGCAGGTGTGCAAATCTAAAATGTGTAGTCATGTCATGAAACTATAATGTTTTTGTTTATTTGTTGAACCAGAGTTCATGGCTAAACATTTCCTGTACTTATATATGCCTGTTTTTGGTTGTCATCATGGTTATAATTGTAGTGAGATGTTTTTTGTTTTTTTTTTCATTATTTCTCAAAAAGCATCCCAACCACCAGCCCCCTCTGTGCCAAGGAAGGCAAAGAGTGGCACCAAAACATCACCGCTGTCATCCAAGTCTTCCTCACCCACACCCATGACTGTTGCTTCACCAACCATGCCTGCAAAAGATGTTGATGGTAAGCCCTCCTCAGCACACTTGTCAGCCTGTCATCCTTGATAATAAAAGTTTCCAAAAAATAACTACTTGTATTTTAACCATGCGTTATGTCCCCTGTGGTGGTGTTAAAATGTTTATATTGAAATGTCTTGGTCTCTGTTTATTGTTGTTTCAGTGGGCTCCGACAGTCTGAAGATGCAAGCCAGGCACTACAAAACCTTGAGCAACATGTACAATAAGCCTAATGATGTATCAGAATGATGTAGCGCAAATTTTGGAGCTTGAGTTTGAGGCCAGACAGGCTTTCATTGATGGAGATGTTACAAGGGAAGAAGACCGACCTGCAAAAATCTTTAACGCATATCCATGCTTCAAAGATGTTCGAAATGTATGTTTGTTTGTTTTTTCTTACCTGAACCTCAATTACTGGGTATTCGTCTGTGTTCTGAATACATTATTAACTAAGTGTTTTACAATGCTGTTTTAGGCAATGGATGAGCTACGGCGCATAGTGGATGGCACTAACAGCGGATACATCAAGGAAGTAAAAGGAAGATGGGCAGAATTCTGTACTAAGGTGCAGTTCTACGGTGTGTGGAAGAAAGTCCTGAAACCCCCTTTCCCTTTGGATGTCCGCAGTGGTAAGTTGCTGTTCCATGTATATGTACATGCAAGGCTCTAAATTAACCTTTCATCACCAGCCAAAATGGCTAGTAGAGATTAATCTTACTAGCACAAACAAACACACACTCACTAATGGGTCAAAGTTACTAGTACGGTTTCTTTTCTACCAGCCAAACTGAAATTTCACCAGCATTTGGCCGGTTGGCTGGTGTTAATTTGGAGCCCTGTGTCATGTATTAATTTTTATACCACATTCTGACCATTCTGTTCATCTTTCTATTCTTTAGTGGATTTCACACTGGCCCTCCTCAATGCACTACCATCTCTCTTCCCCTCACCTGTTACACCACCAAAGAAGCTTGCTAGCAGCGAGGCTCTTATACATATCGTGAAGGTAAGAATATGTTCCTCCCTGCCCTATTGTAAAGTAATTCATGTTTATTTCTTACAATCTGTTTTTAAACAGTAATTTCATTTGAGGGCTCAAGCCACTGATTGTGTGATGCTTTACATTTTTGTTTGCTCACTCTCTCTGCACATTGTTCTTTTTTCTGTTCCAGTCAAATGAAGACCCTCTCTTGTACCTGCAGAAGCGTCCTCTCTGCTCACCAGTTCTGCTTTTTGATGGGTCAGCCACCATCGTGGCTGTTGGTAACGTACCTGTGACCACCCTCCAGCAGGAAGATTTTTCAGAAGGGATGTTTGTGTTGATGGCGTACTACTACACTTTGCATTTAACATACCCCAAATGTATTGCAACCATCTTCTCTGTAATTCAAACGGAGGTGATTGGCGACACCATCCACAATAAAGATGCCACTAGTGTGTACAAGAAAGCAATGGCTGATTGGAAATCCTTTATTGACAACTATCTCAATGTCAGCAGTTGAAAAGTTGAATGGAAAAGTAGTTAGATGTCAAGTGGTACAGTATTTTGTCATGTCAGTTTATCTTGCTGTTACTATGGCATGATAATAGTTTTGTTTTATTACTTTTATTTACTTAAATTACTCACATAAATATGCCTATTAAAGTCGATAACAAACCACACCATACCAGCCCTTAAAGTGCTCACTGAAACAGTTTCGATATATTTCTGCTCAATTAATTTGGCAAAATATCTAAAGTTAGTGAAAACTGTTAATGTTTAAGTAGCCGATAGCCACTGATAGAGCTAGCTACCTGTGCTAAGCATGTAGTTACACTCTTCACCAGAAAAGTTAAGTCTGCAGAGAAGCTTGCATAAAAATCTGTCCCTAAATAATTTATACAACACGTGTGAGAAGAACACATGATAACTAACAATAATACATATACATGATCTGGTCATCTGAGGTTGGAAAGGTAGGTAAAAGAGTTTGAAGATGGGTGGATGGCTACTGGCTAGCTTACCTTTCAGGGTGTTTACACTCCAGGTGCCTGGTGAAGGCTGAGGTAGTCCCGGCTGTCTCGGTCACGGAGACATTTTACAAAATCTGCATTATGCTGAATGCTTCTTTTTTTAACCTGTGCTGCAAAAAACCTCATGTTCTATGAACACAAACTTTATGACTGAAGAATTCGACATTATTTCTGTAACTTACTGACTAGCCTACTACTGCTGACATTACTGTAACTGACTGACTAGGCTTACTGCTCACTGTGATGCTGGAACTAGCGCTACACTTGCGTATTTTGATTGGATGAGCGCCAATTTCTGAATCACAACAAAATACATGTATGTCATTGATTGGCTGCATTTGAAGGGTGCGAAAGGTGAAATAATAATAATGTTGCATAAACGAACATTACGTTGTGTGTCATAGATAATGTTGGCTCCAAATCTCCCAACCACTATGTCGATGGCAAGACCAAGACAGCGAGACCAAGACAAGGCCGAGGGATCCGAGACCAAGACAAGACCAAGACCAAAGACCATGTAAAAGTGGTCTCAAGACCAAGACCGGTCTCAAGACATCCACCTCTAGCGAGAGGTGATGAATGACCCCACTGGAGAACTTTAGCTCATAAGATCTGTAGGCACGAAGAGATGTCCAGGTGGAGTGTCCGATGGTGGGGGGTGCAAAGCGTGTGCCTGGTGGACGCGATCCTCCAGCTCCGGCGAGATGATATGTCCAGCCCGTAAATGGCTCGCCGCCGCCCTGGAGCCAGTGATGCCTTTCTTCCAGGGCCCACTTAATAGCCAGCAGCTTGTGGTCCCCTACACCATATCGTTGCTGAGTGAGGTTAAATTTCCTGGAGAAGAAACTGCATGGGTGCAGTTTCTAGCCTGGACCTCACTAAGAGAAGATGGCTCCTACGCCCATATCAGAGGGGCTTACCAGCATCTGGATGGAGAAGGATGGGAGCAGAGGTGAAGAGTAGGCACAGACGATGAAAAGCCTCCTTGGCTTGGAAGGTGAGCTGAAACTGGTTCTGGGGAGGCTTGGTGAGAGTGGTGAGAGGTGCTGCAACTGAACTGAAGTCCTGGATGAACCTCTATAAAAGTTCACAAACCCCAAAAAACACTGAAGCTGCTTTAACGTCATGGGTAGAGGCCAATGACGAACAGCCTTCAGCTTCTGGGGATCCATGGCCACACTCTGTGGGGTTATCACAAAACCCAGGAATGTGGTGGAACGCTGGTGGAAAGCGCGTTTTTCCAACTGACAGAAAAGTTGGTGGGCCTGCCACCTCTGTAGAACCGCCCTCACATGCTGGACATGTTCTTCTGAGGTCCTGGAGTAGACAAGGATATCGTCCAAGTACACGAACACTCAACGGCCCAGCAAGACATCATTAATGAACTGTTGGAAGACAGTGGGACTGTTTCATAAACCAAAGGGCATTACCAGGGTCTCATAATGCCCATTTGGTGTTATGAAAGCCGTCTTCCACAAAATTCAATTCAATTCAATTCAATTTTATTTATACAGCGCTTTTTACAAACAAGTTGTCACAAAGCAGCTTTACAGAGTGCAGGTCCGAGCCCCAAGCGAGTAAGCCAGAGGTGACAGAGGTGAGGAAAAACTCCCTCAGCTGGAAGAAGAAACCTCGGGAGGACATAAGACTCAAAAGCAGAACCTGTCCCCCTCAGGTCGACCCAGAGAGAGAAGAACAAGAATATTATTAGAAGAGGAACTGAGAGGCTGTAGTCCATAAACATCAGGATCAGGAGCAACAATCTCCACTGGAGCTTTAGGCAGCGATTGCCCCAGCTTGGGGAAGGGCCAGAGTGGAGCCAAAACCAGACAAGGGCAATTTCCCACGGTGATCAGTCCAGCAGATGTGCAGCAGTTTCCCTCAGAGAAAACAGAGGAGACAGTTAGTTCTGCTTACATTTGCAGAGGATTATTTATATCCATAAAGAATGCAAGTTAAGACTCCGGCATATCTGGCTAGAGCAGAACCGAGAGGTATGATGGGCATAAGAGCGCCCTGAGACACCAGTGCATCTCCACTCCACTGTCACAAACCTGAATGAACGTGAGGAGTGGTGGGGCGACAACACCAGTGTCCCAGTTTACTCTGTGCCCACCGCCTCCCAGCTTTACACCTTCCATCTAACAGGAAAACTTAATTACAAAAAGCCTGACGAAACAAGTATGTTTTCAGCCTGGACTTAAAAATTGAGACTGTGTCTGCATCCCGAATGTTGTTTGGAATAGCATTCCAGAGCTTGGGGGCTATATATGAGAATGCTCTTCCCCCTGCTGAAGCTTTCATAATTCTGGGGACTAGTAAGTCGTCAGCAACTTGAGATCTGTGTGACCATGGAGGTTCATAGTAAGAGATAAGTGCACTGAGGTAATCAGGTGCGAGGCCATTTGGGGCTATATAAGCCATTAGTAGAATTTTGTAGTCGATATGAAATTTGATCGGAAGCCAATGAAGTTTTGATAATATTGAGCTAATGTGGTCAAATTTCCTGGTTCTAGTGAGGACACTAGCTGCCGTATTCTGGACTAGTTGAAGCTTGGTTTTTGTTGGAGCAGCCAGACAAGAGGCTGTCACAATAATCGAGTCTGGAAGTAATAAAGGCGTGGACTAATTTTTCCACATCATGGACACATAATGCACTTCTTAATTTAACAATATTTCATAGATGAAGGAAAGCTAATTTAGTAACAGTAAATATTTGTGTGTCGAATGAAAGATGGGATCCATAGTGACACCGAGATTCTTTACAGTCAACGTTGGAGAGGCTGAGGGACCAGCAAGATCAAGCATTTGACCTGACAGTTCGTTTCTTGTTTCTAGCAGCTTTCGGACCTAGAAGAATGACCTCAGTTTTATTTGTGTTGAATAAGAGAAAGTTATGAGACATCCAGCCTTTTATATCTTTAATGCAGTCCCCGATCTTATTTAATCTAAGTTTATCAACGGGATTGGCAGAGATATAAAGCTCTGTATAGTCTGCGTAGCAGTGGAATCTAATCCCATGTTTCTGGATAATCATCCCTAATGGAAGCATGTACAAAGTAAATAAAAGAGGTCCTAAAACAGAACCAACTAAGGTCAAGCGGAACCAACAAAGAGACTAATCTTTTGTCAGCAGACAGTAAAAGATCATTTACTATTTTTAAAAAGGCTGTTTCTGTGCTATTGTGAGCCTGGAACCCAGATTGAAATTTTCTGTACATACGTTTTTTTTTTAAGTAATGAACATAACTGGTGGCCCACGACTTTCTCTAAAAAAAGATAGGTCAATAGATTGAGAGCTCAAATGGATCATGGTGTGTTTTTTTTTAATAGAGGTTTTAAACTGGTGGAGGCTGGTGGTCTTGGGTCCGAGGGGCTGGCTTCAGATTAGAGCACATCCTCTGGTTGATTCGTAGGCAGAGTTGAATTAACCCATTGACCGTCACAAGAAGCTCCCATCCGTCAATTTCGTCTTTCATCCGTGGAGCCAGCCCCTCGTAAAATGTGGTCCAGAGCGCAGGGTATCCCCAGCACACCTGAACTGCCAGGGTCCTAAACTCCACCGCATAGCGACTCACGGACCGCTTGCCTTGATGTAGGTGGTATAAACGCGAGTCGTTCTCCACCTCACTATTGGGATGTTGAAAGGTGGCCCTGAGCTGCCGAGTGAATGCGGGATTAGAATATCCCATATCCATTTCGGCCCTCAGGACTGCGGTGGCCCATTCAGCTCCCTGCCCAGTGAGGAGGGAAATGAGAAGTGCGATCCAGCTTCGGTTGCTGGAGAATCAGCCGGGCTGAAACTAAAACAAAAGGTTCAGTTTAGTTAGAAAAATATCGCACTTCCCATCCCCACCATCCCGCTTATCAGGAACAGCAAACTCTGGTTCTGAAGTGACTACAGAAGTAGGAGGACACACGGGGTGCCGGTTGTGGCACCGCTCAAGCAGCAGATAGCTCACGACAGACCTTCTCAAGTGTGGTAACTCTGGAACAGTTCAGCCCGAGCCGCAAAGGACTCATGCAAAGCCTGCCTAAGAGCCACCACGTCCTGGCCCAGCCTGTCGATTACAGCTGCCTGCTGATTCATGGTGTCGCACAACGTGGCAAACTCCATGGATTTACAGAAGGCTCAGTCATTCTGTCACAGAATTAAAGAACATGACTGTATCACCCGTGTAGCATGAAGGATAAACCCCATCACGGAGTAACGTGAGAGAGCAGGTGGTTCACATACTTTGATCTAAGAATGCTCTGGACACAGAGTAAAAGTGTTCTTTAATTCTAAATGTGCTAGTTAACTGTTAAACTGATAAACATCTTAAGCTTCATCCACATTATAATTTTTTAGGTGGCATGAATAAAACAAAAAAACACTAATAAAGGAACTTAAATGGTGCACATACTTAAAATAAATGAAGTAAATCTGCATTTAACCCATTCATCAAGTAACATAGCGAGCAGCCAGGAACACCGTGCCCAGGCAGCAATGTGTGGGGACGGTACCTTGCTCAAGTGTACCTCAGCGGAGCTTAGCAGTCTTGGGAATTGAACCCATGACTTCCTGATTGCAGGGCAAATGCCACAACCACTAGGCTACCATACTGTAAATGTATTTATACTGAGAGCATTTTTTGTAAATATTAAGTGAGAAACAAGCAAATGTACAAACTCTAAGTGTGTGGAAATACTTCCGACAGGTAGTGTGTCTTATCATCAATGGAATTAGAGGTATTTCTTTTATTATCATAATCTCACTAAGTTCCTCAATCAGGTATTTGTTGCAGTGGCTTGAACATTGACTAATTGCTTCTCCAGTACAGTACCTTGTACTTGCCAGAGGAGGAAAAATATAGCCATTCATTGAAAACATCACAAAATGGTGGGCCCATGGACAGACTGGGACAAAAATGGCCCTGGTATTTTGGGATAGAAAAGCCCACCACATACAAGTACACACACCACCATCTTTGCACTCCCATGAATGTGTATACCAACAAAGTAGTATTCAATAAAAGTAGCATCCAGCAAAGTAGTGTTCAATAACTTACCCAGTCAAAATGATGCAGCTGAATCTTTTAATTAATATTTGAGAAACAAAGAGAGGCCATTCTGTATGTGTGCCCGTGGAGAGGGAGAGGGAGAGGGAGAGAGGGGAGAGAGAGAGAGAGAGAGAGAGAGAGAGAGAGAGAGAGAGATTTAAAAAAGTGTGGATGTCTTTCATGTCTGTATATTGTTTACAAATATCTACAGAAAATCTTCTGACCCCACAACCAATAATAGAGAATTAACTGCTGTCTCACTGTTACTGTTGATGAATGGTGGTTAAAAAAAATAATGTTCTCATTTTCAATTAGACGATTTAGTTCAGCATGAAAGACATAAAAGAAATAACTAAAATGTCTGTTGTTTTAGCCCGTGTACACAATGTGTTATAAAAAGTTGTTCTCCGGGCGGTAACACTGGCGATATTATTAGCTTATTTCAGTGATGTTCATAAGTTTAACAAGACAAATTGGTGTGGTAAACAATTGTTTTATTGATGTATCATCACCAGAACTTTTTATATACCACCACTACACTGTAAAAAAAGACATGGTTTTAATTTTTAAAAGTTAGTGTCTGGGCTGCCTAACTATTTTCAGTTTACCAAATTTAAGATAATGAGTTGTGGTGATTTCTAAAGACCTCAAAAACAAAAAAAAACTAGTTATCACAACAATTTCCATGTTTTGTTGTTATTATGACAGTTAATTGTAAGTTATCATAAATAAAAGGAAGTCTTGTTTTTTTACAGTGTAACTGTCTTGTAGGGCACAGATTTACCAAGGGTGTTTAACGGGTTCCTTTACACATAACTTAGTGTTCTGAACGCAGTCCAGCTTACCGAAGGTTCACTGTCCACTATCACTACCACTATCATCAGCTGATGAAGGCTGAAAAGCCTGTCATTTTGGCACATTTGGCAGCATCTGCCTGAAGTGCCCATTTTAACTCTCTCTCAGTATCTCTAAGCCCCTTTTGCACTTTCTCTCTCTATCTCATCCACTCATCCACATATTTTTCTTTTCTACAGATTTTTATTTTGATTTTCTTTAGAATTTATTTTATATTATTACTGTCTCTGTGTCTCTGAAATAAACTCCTGTGCTGATTTTTTTGTGACGAATGCATCACTCAGGCACAGGGACCAAAGCAAAAAGGGGTTGTGTTTAAAAAGTTGACTGGGCCAACCCAGTGTCAATTGGGCCGCCGATCTACAAGTCTTATAGACCAATCACACTAATAAATAAATAAATTAATTAATGAATAAATTAATAAATGGTGTCAGCCCAAATAACAGGTCGGCCCACTGGGAAAATGCCCGATACGCCAGATGGTCAGTCCGACCCTGGTGGGACCTACAATCCATGTGTAATTATATAACCTGCACTACTGTAATCTGTTTGTAACATTGTTGATCCATGCATTGTTAATACGCTACTACATAGTTACCAGACATCTAATATCAGACATGCAATGTAAAATGTAGGTCTCTTGTCGGATTTTGAATACTACTCTTACAGTAGTCATATACTACAGTAGTCATATGTTACAGTAGTCATATATTAATTTCTGCCCTCAAAAAACACTCAGGGCCCAAGTATTGCTTATGAGTTTGGCACGTTGCATATGCTATGAATGTGTCCTTTGAAAGCATTGCAAATTTGCAGTTTTTTTAGGACATATTGGAAACATAAGCCACTATACTCACTATTCTCATCCTCTGTACAAGCAAGCAGTTCTACGTACCCCACCTACGCTATACAGAAAATTTTCAAAGAGTGTTTTAGCAATTTGAAACCTTTGAGGTCTCATGGATGTGCGTCAACCAAAACAATGGGTAGGTTTGAGGAAGAGGTAAAAAACAAATGTGCTGACAGAAAGTGTTTATACCTCATGTAGTTCTTTTATTTGTCACGCATGTTCTTTGCAACTGTCATTTATGCCTCCAGGTCATATTTTGAGCAATTGTGTATATCCTGTATTGGCATTTAAGATGAAGTTTTTCTGTCACATGTGGTTCTGTCTCTTGCAGGAGAGAATTTCCAAACAATAAAGCAGCACAACCTTGGCGTCTAGAAATGAATTGTTAAAATGCCCAGGAACGGGTGGCTACAGTAGTGGCATTTTTGCATGCCAGTGGGCCTGACCGCCAAACGGCTCCATTGTTTTTGTGGGAGGGAGCCAGGCTGCCCATCTGTCAAACGCACAGTCTCAAATAATGGGTTGCAGCCAGCGGCTGGCAGCTTGACCCAAAATAACATTTGAGATTTTTCATTGCCCAGGTTCATTATGCAATCTGGTGGCTCGCGGGAGATAGCAGTAGAATGTTTGAAGGCCAGCGGCATCTGGAAACTGCACACTCGAGGTATGTGAAAAACAGATTTAGCTCAAAAGTGACATTGCGTAATAAGCTCTATTTAGTGCATGTCAATTCACATGAAGGCCAAGTATTGTGTATGTGCATACGATGCTAATTTAAGCTTTCCTTCTCCTTTACACAGTTTTTTGCTCATCCAAGGTGCCAAGACTGTTCAGACTGCTTCTTTAGAATTAAAGCTACGACTAATGTTGTCAACATACACAAGAAGTCAGCCCACATCTGTTTCTGTAAATATGTTCCCAAAACTTCTGGATCAAACCACATCCAGCTCATCATTAAGGTGGTTGTCATGATGGAGAAGTGAATCAGAACGTACCTGAGTCTATGGAGTCGCCCATGTAGCGTGATGGAAGAGCCCAGACGCGGAAAGAAGCGAGAGGGCTGGCTGAGTCACACTCTTTGATCTATGAATGCTCTGGAAAAGAGTGCCATTCCCACCGGAATCTCTGTTCACAATCATGCACTAGTAACAGAAATAGTACTCACGTGAGTGAAGGTGCGTGGAGCGATGGTTTGAACTCAATGAATGAGCACCTTAGGAAGTCCCGTATCCTGTTTATATACTATGTGATGCGCTCATTTCCTGTGACCCTTGCGCGTCACATGACCAGTGCATGTGACAGTACCCCCCCCTCCAGGACTGTCTCTCGACAGTCCAGGCTGAGGGGATACCCGACGACGGTAGTCCTGGATGAGTGCTGGATCCAGGATGAACCGCCCAGGGGCACAAGACCGTTCCTCCAGACCGTAACCTTCCCAGTCGACTAGGTACTGGGTGCCCCGGGCATGGCGTTGCAAGTCAAGGATCCGCCCGACAGTGTAGGCAGGACCACCGTCAATGATCCAAGGCAGAGGAGGTTCCGGGATGGCAGGTGTCAGAGGAGAAGTGATGAAGCGTTTGAAGTGAGATGCGTGGAAAACTGGGTGAATCCGGAGGGAGGCAGGCAGCTGGAGCTGGAAGGTGACAGGGTTTATCCGATGGGTGATCCGGTAGGGTCCGATGAATCTGGGAGTGAGCTTCTGTGATTCGGTGTGTAGGTGGATGTTCTTCGTGGAGAGCCAAACCCTGTCACTTACATGGAACAATCGTCCCGGAGGGTGTTGCATGTAATGATTGTTGGCCTTTTGGATGGCTTCCCTGGCCTGAAGCCACTGCCGCCGACACCTGCGGACCAACTGTTGAGCCGATGGGACATCAACCTCCGGTTCTTGGTGGCTGAACATCGGAGGTTGGAAACCATAGCATACCTCAAATGGGCTCATCCCGTTAGCCGAGGAGTTGAGGAGATTGTGAGAAAGCTCAGCCCAAATGAGGTGGTGGGCCCAGGAGCGCTGTCGATCAGCCATGAAACACCTCAGAAAGCACTCCAATTGTTGGTTGGTCCGCTCCGTCTGACCGTTAGTCTGGGGATGATAACCAGAAGAAAGACTGCAAGAGGCTGCGATCAGACGGCAGAAGGCCTTCCAGAACTGGTCAGTGAACTGGGGCCCTCTGTCCGAGACGATGTCCTTGGGGAACCCATGCAAGCGGACTACGTGCTCCAAGATGAGTTCAGCGGTGGTTTTAGCTGAGGGGAGTCCCAGGAGAGCCACCAGGTGCACGGCCTTGGAGAATCGGTCCACAATGGTCATAATAGTGGTTTTCCCGTCAGACTCCGGCAGTCCGGTGATGAAGTCCAACGCGATGTGTGACCACGGGCAGCAAGGCACCGGGAGAGGTTGGAGCTCACCCGGAGAGGGAGTATTAAGGGTCTTAACCTGGGCACACCGCGCGCATGCCTGGACGAACTCCTTTACATCTCTGATCATCTTCGGCCACCAGAAGGCGCGTTGGAGGAGAGATAGTGGGCGGTTAACTCCACGGTTGCCAGCTAGGGCTGAGGAATGTGCCCACTGTAGCGTTTCAGATCGGAGGTGAGTGGGCACGAAAAGGTGTCCAGGTGGCGTGGCAGCCGGAGGAGGCTCCAAGGTCTGCCCCTGGCAAACTCAAACTTCTAACTCCCACAGGAGGGACGAAACAACGACCGTAGGTGGAGGGATAGGCACAGGGTCCATCCGGGGAGCGTCCTTCTCATGGGCTCGGGAGAGTGCATCCGCCTTGGTGTTTTTGGACCCCGGACGGTACGAGATGGTAAAATGAAACTGTTCAAAGAACAGGGCCCACCGCGCCTGCCGAGGATTGCGTTGTTTCGCCTGCCGGATGCCGATAAGGTTTTGGTGGTCGGTCCAGACAATGAATGGGTCCTGGCCACCCTGAAGCCAGTGATGCCACACTTCCAGAGCCCACTTTATGGCCAACAGCTCACAGTCCCCTACCCTGTACCGCTGCTGAGTGGGGTTAAACTTTCTGGGGAAGAAACTGCAGGCGTGCAGTTTGTAGTCGGGACCTCGCTGCGAGAGGACAGCCCCAACGCCCACATCGGAAGCATCCACCTCGACAACGAATGGTTTGGTAATGTCCGGGTGAATGAGGATGGGGGCTGAGGTGAAGAGAGAGCAGAGATGACGAAAGGCGGTGATGGCGTCGGCGGTGAGGTGAAAGGGAGTCTTGGTGGGACGAGTGAGAGCAGTGAGAGGCGCCGTGACTGAACTGAAGCCCCAGATGAAGCGCCGATAGAATGAAGCGACGATTTCGCAAACCCCAGAAAGCGCTGGAGCTGTTTAAGCGAAACGAGTAGAGGCCAGTTTCGCACAGCATCCAGCTTCTGAGGATCCATGGCCACACCCTGAGGAGATATGACAAACCCCAGAAATGTGGTGGAACGCTGGTGGAAAGCACATTTTTCCAGCTTGCAGAACAATCGGTGGGCCAGCAACCTCTTTAACTCTACACGGACATGCTGGTGATGTTCCTCTTCGGTCTTCGAGTAGATGAGTATGTCGTCCAAATCATCCCAGCGACCCAGCGACCCAGCATGTCCCTCAACACGTTATTAATAAACTGTTGAAACGCTGCCGGACTATTACACAAACCGAACGGCTTAACCAGTGTCTCATAATGGCCGGTGGGAGTGATGAAGGCCGTCTTCCACTCATCGCCCTCTCTGATGCGCACGAGATTGTAGGCACTCCGGAGATCCAACTTCGTGAAGATGTTAGTAAGGGGGAGCGGATGATGGTTCTTCACCGTGATTTGATTAAGACCCCGATAATCGATGCAGGGACGCTGGTGATGAAGAGGGTCTAATGGTGCCATTTCGCAGTCCCTCGGCAACGTACTCCTCCATGGCACGCTGTTCGTCCATGGACAGGGCATACAGCCGGCCGCGGGGTGTAGTCGTACCGGGCAGGAGATTAATTTCCAAATCGTAGGGCCTATGAGGAGGAAGTTGGACCGCCCTATGCTTGCTGAACACTTAGATGACATCCCGGTACGGCTCCAGGATGGCGTTGACGTCAATATCAGGGTCTGGGGACTCCCATGAGCACGTCCTGACCGCCGCCACGAGACACAGCTCCTGACAGGTCGAACCCCATTGTAAGATTTTCTGCTGTTGCCAGGAGATGAGGGAGTCTTGCTGCAGGAGTCAAGGGTAGCCCAAGATGAGAGGAGGTGAGGTAAGGTGAGTCACAAGTAAGGGTAAATTTTCTTGGTGGTGATCGATGAGGAATCGGAGAGGGGCGGTACGATGCGTGATGGGACTATTTTTAAGGGGTCGACCGTCAACAGCAGTGATAGTTAACAGTCGGGATAACGCTTCTAACTCCACACCCAACTGCTCAGCAAAAGAATGGTCAATAAAGTTGCCAGCTGCCCCTGATTCAACAAAAGCAGTGACACTGACCCATTTGTGGCTGAGTTGGATGTGGGCCTGAACCATAAAATGAGAAACGGTTGGGGTGTTGGAGACGGAGAGAGAAAACCCGGATGAAAACCTCCTATTTTTCACCAGGTCTGGCCATTTCCCGGACGGAGCGGACAGATGGCCTGATGGTGGCCCGGAGCAGCACAGTACATGCACAATCCCTCACGATAGCCTCAGGTCCGCTCCGCCTGGCTCAGGGAAGCGCGTCCTAATTGCATGGGTTCACCTGCAGCTCCTGAGTGGGCATCGGAAGGAGGTGGAGGCTCCGGGATGTTAGGGACGATCTTGAATGGAGCAGTGGTTGGTGTAGGCGGCAGGGTACGAGGGGAGCCTTGGGACGGGAGCTCATGCGCTGGTCGATGCGCATACAGAGTTATATTAGTCCCTCCAACGTATCGGGGCGCTCCCGTCCTACCAGCTGATCTTTTATGTGGAGGGCTAACCCCTTGTAGAAAGCCGTCTGCACTGCGAGGGCACGAAACTCCGCCGTGTACTAACTAACCGGACGGTCTCCCTGCTGCAGGTGGTATAACTTAGATGACACTTCCACTTCGCTATCCAGGTGTTGGAAGGCCGCCTTGAGAAGCTGGGTGAAGTTCTGGTAGACATGGCAATCCGGTGTGTTGGCTCTCAAGACGGCTGAAGCCCACTCAGCTGCCTGCCCGGTGAGTAGTGAGATGAGAAGTGCGATCTTGGACCTCTTGGTGGGGTAGCGGTCGGGCTGAAACTCAAAAATGAGAGACAGATTGGTTAAAAAGACTTCGCACTTCCCGTCTACACCGTTCCATTTATCAGGTAGTGAGAGTCCGTGCAGTGGGTTGATGAGAAGAGGTGGAGGCGGACGGAGTAGCCAACTGAGGAGCGAGAGGACTGGTTGAGTCACACTCTTTGATCTATGAACGCTCTGGAAAAGAGTGCGATTCCCACCGGAATCTCCGTTCACAATCATGCACTAGTAACAGAAATAATACTCACGTGAGTGAAGGTGCGTGGAGTCAGGGCGACAGTTTGAACTCAATGAATGAGCACCTTAGGAAGTCCCGTATCCTGTTTATATACTATGTGACGCGCTCATTTCCTGTGACCTTTGTGCGTCACATGACCAGTGCATGTGACAGTAGTGCAGACTTGTCAGTGTGATTCAGGACTAGTCCGATTTTACAAAACTTCAGGCAAATGCTTTGGGAGGCAACTTTACACAGCAGGGAATGGTTAGATTAGCTGACCTCGAATTTGTTCTTCTTCTGACAATGATCTAAGATTAGCCCTTCTAATAGATACCTAAAAACTGTATGACATGACCATAGTAGGTCACAATAAGTAAATGTTTAATTGTAAAGGGCTGCAAAGTGCTTAAAGCTACAAGGTGCCTAGATAAAGGTGTTCCAACCACTTAGCATTCAGCACCACCAGTATAAAAGTCATAAAGCAAGCCTGAAGAACTGTTCCTCAAGAAAGATACAGGCCCAGGTTGACTAATTTGCACAAATGTATGTATGAAAATGGGTTCACAAAAGGCAAAAACATAAAACCTAGCAAATTCACAACAGGCAAAATAGTGATCTAATGAAAAGGCAGGGTAATTGGTAATGATGAAACAGTCAGAAGCAATCAGAATCAAAAATCCAATCAAAAATACAGGGCAAAGACTCTGTACACTGCCAGACAGTAAAGATTGTTCAGTTTGCTAGTCAAAAGTTAGTTAATCAGGACCTGCCATTATCTTTCTGCAGATACCACAGCACACCTTCAGAGGCCTTGTGGAGTCCACACCTCCATGTGTCAGTTTGAGCCTGGTCTCACGAGTTTTCGTGAAGCCATCACGATATACAATGTAATCAAAATACGTGCAATCACGCTTTAGGGCTTTTTTTCGTGCTAGGACAACGCTTCACTACACTATGTATTTGAATGTGCACTGCATAACATTGCCAGTGTCAGCGCAAACTGGTTCAGTCCCTGAACCTGAACAGTTTCAGAGGAATGTTTTTGTTTGTTAAGCCACACAGTGATCTACGTATGAATCATTCAAGTTGAGCAAAGCACATCTAACTTAAGGCCTGAACCAGTGAAGAGACAGGTGCAGATGATTCCAGATGATCAGACCGGTGATCAGTATACTGGTGGTGCTGAATGATGAGTGGTTGGAACTCCTTTATCTTCTTTCATTTAATCTACTCAATATGCAAAGGTAAGACAGGCTTAAAAATAGTATTTTTGCACCCATATAGTGATTCAAAGCAAAATATAAAGAAAGAGGGGTGGCTCAAGGCTTTTGCACAGTACTAGCTAACACTTAAACACATTAATAAGTACATTTGTAAATGTAATATACTAATCGATTATGCAGATTGGTGGACTGACCATGCTATTGAATGCCTGTATGTAACATCAGTACTACTTGCTCTACAGTGGCCACAGATCCCTTTCAATTTAACACAGTCTCAAAGCCCAGAAAGGTCAGAGGAGCTCTGACCGCAATTCAGCAAACAAGAAGGGAGGGCAAAGGTGAGCAGAAAGGAGACTCCAATGTGGCAGCGTCAAAAGGGTCAATCCAAGAGGTCACAAGGGAAATGAGGTTAACTTTTATCCTGTTACACATTACCTTTTTTGAAACAATGCCAGCAAACTTTATTTTTTTTAATTTCTTTCCACTTTTTCTTGCGGTCAATCAGAAACATTGAGCTGTTCTTTACCAGAGAGCCTTTGCAACTACCACAGGGAAAGAAAAGCACTTTTCTGCCTCAAAATTGATAGATCAGGGAGGATGTCAGTGTGGCAGCTTTCCTCTTGATTGCAGGCATACAGAAAGTTCTAACTAGCCATTGCATTTGTCTCTGTAATGTTTCCGGTCGGTGGCTGCTAGAGGCTGCCATTGTTAAGTTGTACATTGTTAAGGGCTTTTATTTTGATATTGGGGGTGTTTATCCTGGCTGGCTTCTAGACGATTGTCCACGACTGGCCAGGAATTTAGCAATGAGCACATGTTTGTTTTTGTTTGGTTCTTGGTGATGTATGTCAGTTATTTCGTTTCCACAGTCCCATGTCTCGGTGTCGATCCCTCCTCACGCCACCCTTACTTCCCTTTACCTTCACCATGTGTGTGTACCAGCTTTTGTGTTTGCTTTGTAAGAGTTTAGCACTCGAGCCTTATTGTAACGGGACTGTCCAGGAATTGTAACACAGCTGGCCAGGAATTCAGCAATGAGCACGGGTTTGTTTTGATTGGTTCTTGCTGGTGTATGACAGGTATTGAGTTTCCACAGTCCCATGTCTAGGTGTCGATTTCCCCTCACGTGACCCTTACAACCCCTTACCTTCCTCATGTGTGTGTACCAGCCTTTGTGTTTGCTTTGTAAGAGTTTGGCCAATAAACTAAAGAGTTTGTTTCCAAAAAAAGAAAAAGGAAAATGGAAATCTGCACGTGTGCCTCCTTCCCTCACTAGCACAGCCACGATGTGACAGTTTAGACTATTAGTGAGGAGTCATTCATCTTTAGAGAATGTTTTCTTTTTGTGGCAAGGTCCTAAAAAAAAATATTTTTAATGTAGATACATTGCTCTTCAAAAGGGAAAACAAAACCACTACCACTCTGGCTGAACTCTCACCATGGGCTCTCCCCCTCTTTGTCTACTCCTCTCACTCTCTCCAGTACTCAGTCTCTCGCCCACTTCGGTCCTCTCCCTTATACATGGAGAGCCCATCTTTTAAAGAGTCTTGGCTCCTCCCTTAATACAGTTCACCTGTCTCTCATCCAAACTTACTTTGCATTGGTTTCTGAAGTCCTGTAATGGATTTCTGCCCTTTGGAATAGAAGTCCCACAGGATTAATGTAGAATATATTTTGTAAAATGTTTTGTAAAGGGACCATTCTGTCATACGTGAACACACCACAGCACACAGTTTGAACAGCATGAAACTCTTCCTCTGCATTTAACCCATTCACCAAGTGAAGCAGTGGGCAGCCAGGAAAACAGCGCCCAGGGAGCAGTGTGTGGGGACTCTACCTTACTTAAGAGTACCTCAGAGGTGCCACTAGCAGTCTTGGGATTCAAAATATATTTTTCTATGACTGTATGTACAGAAAAATAGAATGATTTAGAGTAATGTATATTACTCAACAAAACAAGTTTTTCTTGCGTCAGCGTACATTAGTATAAAAACAAAATAATTACATTCTGCTCAGGCAGGAAAGGGTTATGCAGTTTTTAAAACTCCAGTTTTGGAAACTCATTTGCTTGCTTCCCTTTGACTTTTCCTCTCCTCAAAAATAACTCCTGTAGTTGTTTTAAGTGGATATGGGAAAGAAAAAGGCAGCTGAGGTATGTGGAGGTCGCTACTTATGTGAATGTTAGCATCTATTTAAAGGGAATATGTCAGTAACAGTAAAAGTGGCAGTAAATATATACTTTAGTTTTTAACACCCTCTCCAAGGGTTTCAGCATCCCTATTGCGCTTTTGCACAAGAACAATTTGAAGTCCCTAAAAATTTTGGCATCGAGTTTGCACAATGTAAACTAACTGCTTAGCTCCAATGCAAATCTAAGGGAGCAAACTTCAGATGCCGAACTTGTCTGATTGATTATACCCTGGCTGAGTGTGTAACTTTGATTTTTCACCTAACAATCACTTTTACATCCTAAGACAGCTGACATTTTGTCTTTGTTGCACTGAAGGATTTGCTACCAATAAGTCTCAGTTACACTTGTTCAGTAAACATGTGTAATTTCCTGACGCTTGCACTGCACTTAATTATAAAACATCTTAAATGCAGAAAAGTCCCACACAGACGGGAAATAGTATGGCTGTCACCCTGATGTACAAATTGTAAAGTAAAAAAAAAGATTGAATTGCCCAAGCCCAGGTCTAAAAGATATTCGTTAAAGAATGGCAACCTGTACCCCCAAGACTATTGTTAAACTTTCCTCCTGGAGTATATTCAATTTGCTTTCATTATCTCAAGGCAACTGACATGGTGAGACGGCGGGTGTCTTGATACGGCATCATGATCACCTGAAATGCAAAATGCTTAATTAACTTCGACTGTAAAACCAAGCCTGGAACAGATGTTTGAGAAAGTCTCCGTCTCTATTCTAATCTTTAATTACAAATCTGCGCACATCCTCCAAACCTGATCTATTTTGTACTGATAAAGATTCACAGATTGGAAAGATGGGTCATAGTAATTTATATTGAACGTGACATGAGAATAACTAAAATTGAAAGTGACTTGGGTGGAAATGTGATAATGGTGGGAATTGAACAAGCAAGCATACCCACTTCAACCTAATGTGTGGAAGTCCCCAACCACCTGGATATATAAAACTTGTTTTTCGTTTTGAAAATATTACTTCAACACCATATACAATCTTAATGGGCTGATCACTTTATCGGAAACCCCTACCTAACTCACTGCGCTGGTTGATGCACAAAGGTTAGTTTATGACTGCAGAGAAGCTGTTTGGATATTTCTGACCAAACAATAATGCTCATGCCATACACTCTGTGAACCCATTACTATATCGTAGGGGGCTAATAAACTGTGCAGGTCTGCAGAAAACCTACAGTCCACAATTGTACACCACAATTGTGGCTCAGTATCTACTGCATCTCATTTCTTTATATTTTGCTTTAAATCACCGTCTTGGTTTTATTTTTGTCAACCTGTCTTACCTTTGACATATTGAGTAGATTACTTAAAAGAAATGGGAACAAATGTTTTACTGTGTCAGACTGCAAAGTGCCTAAAGATTCAAGGTGCCTAGATAAAAATGTCCCAACCACTCAGCATTCATTTAAATGTCCATTTACGGCATTTAGCAGATGCTTTTATCCAAAGCGACTTCCATTTCCTAACTACAGAGGACAGTCTCCCTGGAGCAACTTGGGTTAAGGGTCTTGCTCAAGAACCTAGAGATGGTATGCTGAAGGTAGGATTCAAACCCATGACCTCTTGGTCCAGAGGTAATTATCCTACCCACTAGATCAGCACTACCAGTATATTGATCACCGCCAGATCCTCTGGAATCATCTGAACCTGTTTCTTCACTAGTTCAGGCCTTAGGGTCCAAGATGGCAGCGCGCATGGTCACAGTGGCTCACGGCTCTCCTTTTCAGTGCTCTTTTGTGTCATTTTTGTCCTACTTTCTTGCTTGTTTGTTCTGCGAACGTCCGCAACACGTGCCAAAACCTTATGAACATCGGTGTTTTTATCAACATATTAAGTGTTCTACTAGAAGAACATGTTAACTGTTCTAATTATCAACATGTTAAGTGTTCCACTAGAAGTGTTCCCACCTCGGTCAGTCAGACCATCTCTCCCTCCTGCTCTCCCCTGCCTACACCCCCCCTCAGACGCAGTGCCAAGCCCACCACAAAGACTGTTACAACCTGGCCTGATAATGCACTCTCCAAACTACAGGACTGCTTTGAATAGACAGACATATTTGAACACCAGGAGCTGGAAACATTCACAAGAACGGTACTGGACTATATCAAGTTCTGCATCAGAAATGTGACTGTGGACAAAAACATTCTGGTTTTCCCAAACCAGAAACCCCGGATGACCAGCCAGGTCTGTACACACCTCAGAGCCCGCAACGCTGCCTTCAGGTCAGGTGACAGAGCTGTACGGGCTGCTCGAGCCGCTCTGAGAAGTGAAATTAAAAAGGCCAAGACAGACCACAAGAGGAGCGTACAGTCCCACCTGTCCAGCCACAACACATGGGAGGTGTGTCAGGGAACACAAGACATCAAAAACTACAGAGGCTGTGATGCAACTACAGGAGGTCTGAGTGCACCGCTGGCAGAAGCTAAATTGCTTGTTTGCTCGCTTCGAATCATCACAACAGCAGCACTCACCTGCTCCAGCCTTGCTCCCACGCCCACCAGGCTCCTGCACCACGCCACTCACTGTAAGGGAGCACGATGTCAGACTGGTGCTCCTGGCAGTGAACCCCAAGAAGGCTGCCAGCCCAGATAGAGTACCTGGTAGAGTGCTCAAAGCATGTGCCCACCAGCTCACCCTCATTTTCACCAAAATGTTCAACCTCTCCCTAGCCCAGACAGTCATTCCGTCCAGCTTAAAATAAGCCACAATTATACGAGTGCTGAAGAAGTCTCCCATCACCAGCCTATATGATTATCATCCTGTGGCCCTCACTCTCGGCCTCCCCTCCTCACATGTGCCTGGATAAAGGACTTTCTCATCAACCGGCTCCAGACTGGGAGACTCGGCCCCCACCTTTCCTCCACTTGCACACTGAGCACCTGTTCCCCACAGGGCTGTGTGCTGAGCCCCCTCTTGTACTGTCTCTACACCCACAACTACAGTCTGGCCCACAACAACCACCACATTGTCAGGTTTGCTGACGACACCACCGTGGTCGGACTCATTTCAGAGGGAGATGAGGCAACTTACAGAAAAGAGATTCTGAAGTTGGCAGCCTGGCGTTCAAAGAACAACCTGGCTCTGAACACCAAAAAAACAAAGATCATTGTCGATTTCAGGAGACACAGAATCGACTTAGCGCCTCTCTACAGCAACGGCGAATGTGTGGAGAGGGTCCATACCTTCTGGTTTCTTGGCATCCTTATCACCGCTGACATCTCCTGAACAGACATCACAGCAGTCATCAAGAAGGCTCAGCAGCGGCTACACTTCCTGAGGGTCCTCAGGAAGCAGAACCTGGACTCCTACCTGCTACAGACCTTCTACCGCTCATCCATCGAGAGCCTGCTGATGTACTGTATCACAGTATGGTACGGCAGCTGCACCATGGCAGACAGGGAGAGGCTTCAGAGAGTAGTAAAGGCAGCACAGAAGATCATTGGCTGCCCTCTCCCCTCCCTTATGGACATTTACAACTCCCGCTGCCGCAGCAGAGCAAAAACATCATCAAGGACAGCTCCTACCCTGGCTTTGATCTGTTTGAACTGTTGCCCTCAGGGGGGCGCTACAGGTGCATCACAACAAGGACAAACAGACTCAAGAACAGTTTTTTCCCAAAGGCCATAACCACTCTAAACTCACACATGCACTGAATGCACAGTCTAACCCCCCAACCCCCGGACTACCTTCTATCCACCAACTGTGCAATATTTAATATTTAATATTTAAATGGTATTGAAAATACTGTGCAATATCTTTATACTGTGCAATAACTCTTACTCTCATTGTCCAACATCCACTACTCACTGTCCATGATCATCAGTACTGTGCACTACTTAAACAATGTGCAATAACCCACATTGCATGTTACACTGTATATAAAACCTTATTCAGTTATTTATTCTTTTCAATATGTATATAGTGCCGCAGTACTTTTTTATTCTAGTCTATTCTATTCTAATTTAGATGTGCTTTGTTATGCTTGAATTATTAAAAAGCCATAATTTTGAACCTGGTCAGGTTCAGGGACTGGACTGAAAATGAGAGTCTTTTAAAGTCTTTCCAGAAGCCTGGAGAACTCTTTCTCAAGTCTGGCTCTTTTATAGGCAAAATATGAAGAAATGAGGGGTGGCTCAATACTTTTGCACAGTACTGTGTAAGGTAGTATTGCTGTTGTCTGATGACATTGTATGGATGAAGTTTTGTATGAATCTGACCATAATAGTGAAGCCTCTTAACCAAATCTTTGTTTCATTACTGCCCCCTGAGCAATATTGCAAGGACTTCCTTGAGTGAGACCCTTGATGAAAGCCCCTCTCTGCAAGTAGCAAGCAATTTGGTCATTGAACACACATACAAAAAAGTCTGCGTCTGTGCAAAATTGCATTTTCAGATTCTGCTCTAAATTGTGTTTGCACACTCGACGCTTCACCTTGCTTTCCAATCTGGCCATTTGAGTTATCAAACAAAGCCAGGTTCCCTCACACTTGAGGAAAGGTGTTGACTCAAACCCCTGCAGATGCTTTAAATTCAGCTGAATTGTTTGGAGGACAACAGAAAAAGCACTTGAGGACACCTGCATGCTGATAACCTTGGGATATTCAAAACAGCACACGACGGGTGTGGCAATCTCACTAATATCTTCGAGAGGATGTTCCTTGTGAAGGAGTTGCTTACTGGTGCAGAATGGCATCCTCCAGCTGCAGCTCATGTTTGAGTCTCAGCTGGGCCATTTGCAGTCTGTGGCACCATTCTCAAACCGCTTGGAGTTGATTCGAGTGCTCTATTTTGTCTTCTGTGGCCTCATGAGAAATTGTGTTAGAAAAGAGTCAGGTGTTCTTCATGCTAATGAAGCCCATGTTGAACAGCAACTTATTTTATGTCACAGGAATCAGCTGTGATTTAAAATAAGCTATACAAATGGTAGGATTTACAAGGATTTCATTATTTTAGCCAGCATGTTCTTTGACATATAAGCTTCAGGGCAAAATGTTTTTTTTTTTAAAGTTCTTCCAATAATTTACAGTGACATAACTTGGCAGATGCTTTAATTAAATTGTTTGCATATTACAGATTTATTATCACTTTATTGAGACAGACAGTGTGTATACACAGCCAATTAAAAGTTTTTGCACGCTGGAGTTTTTTTCCACTTCATCCATTTATTTCATGAACTACAGATTTTTTATTCTGGGCAACACAACATTGTGATATAATTTTTCTTGAATCAAAAAGCGCTATAAATATTGTTTAAATGGTACATTAACCTACCCCCTCAATTCAGTCCATTTGTGCAAAATAATGAACAAGCAAAGCAAAAAAGCAGCAACTGGTGAGTGTGTAGGAGAGCAAACACTGGTTTTAGACTGATTTACACTGTTTTTATTTGGTGAAATCAGATTTTACTAATACGCTCTGAGCTTAAAGGTTAAATGTGTTTTGAGTGCACACTTTAGAGGTACAACAGTACCTGATTGAGAGAGTAGCAAGTAACAAGCATGAAATTACAACCAAGCATCAACGGGTTAACTCGGTGGACCCCTGCAAAGCCACAGATGATGTTTTAACTGAGCCTTGCTGCTTTTCACTGATTGTGTCTTTATGTTCTTTAGGACTTGATATAGTTTAGTGATGGCTGACTGTAATGAGGCCTCCTTTGTGACATGTTGACAGTAGCAATTATAGGAATGAGTGAATTTGCATTGTATTCAGTCTTATAATGGCCTGAATTGAGTGTATTCCTTGACTTTCTGAAGCTGATGTGGAATGTGGTTATTTGTGCCAGTTAGGCTGTTCGTATCCACTAATTACTTGATGTCTCAGTGCTTCTGTTGAATATATATATGTTGTAAAGTATGTGAGCCAACAAAGCCAACAATCCGTAGTTTTCTATTTAGTCTGTCTCAGACTGCTATTTTGAAAAAGCAAATGCATAAATAGGAATATAAGTTGCATATGAGTCACTTTTGACAGATGAAATGACACAATAACAGGTGCTCACAGATCCAAATATGTGCTCTGAATAAGCTTGCACTCTCACTCGGGAAAAATAACTACTGCCAACAATAAAGAACGCCTCATGCATATTTTATAAAGTGACAGAAAACACAGCAGAAATGAGTACTCGAGTCGAAATCAAGTTCCATGTTGACTGCCCATAGACTTGACTAAGCCTCACAAAAGGTCAGCCTAAAAAAAGAAAACAGGCAAATATTTAATGAGAACTACCTATTTTAATGCATTCAAGAGTGAGTTCAGATTTGAAACAGGTGCAAATGTCCAGGTTTGATATGGCTTCAGATAATGAGCTTTTCACTATAAAAAGTGTCTAATAGACAGCAGGAAGCATGGCTAATTTAGCCCAGAGGGTAACTGGTTGACTGCTGTAACTACCATATCTACCAATTGTTTTCTGTAATGAAAGGTTTGTTTGCTTTTTGTCCAATGTTGTCACACGCACCAGGACACGTGACGTCATCAGACACCAGAATTGACTCACGTAAGATATATAACCAGGAAAACGGGTTTCCCCTGCACCAGACATTGGGTTAATGTCACAATCGACTTAACTCGACTCACGTGAATTTATATATCTGTCTGTGTGCGTGTGAGAACGCGGATTTCCTGGTGGAAATCTCTACTCCGTTTCTGGAGCATTCTCAGACTAAATCGCGTGGCTCACCTGCTCATTCGTTTGTGTCTGTGTTTGGGCATTTCCACCACGCTACATTTGGGCTTCATCTCGACCATCATTTCTCATCTGACTCTGTGACAAATGTAGTGCATGCAGCTAAGAACAAGACTGGACAATAACATGTTGCTACTTTGTGCAGTTTCTTATTGGATTAAAATTATCATCATTATGTGCATTGTTATCTTATTATTTTGTGCACTAGTTTTACCATGTGCAATATCATTCAATTTTGTATGAGGTGCTAAATCGCTATCTTTATCTTTGCATGCAATAACACACTCATTACTACGATTTGTGTCACTAGTAATTCACTTAACTGTAAGTTACTTATGTATAGTATTAATACCCCAGCATTTGTGTATATAGCATAGTGTATTTCATATTGAGTATTTCCACTAAATCTCCACTAAAGACTCAAGACACAAACTCATACCTCAAAGATGGTTTGTGGCTCCAGCAACTTTTGACTTGAACTGGCACCCTGAGACTCAAGAACTGACTTGGAAACTGGAAACTTAAGACTCAGCTTGAGCTTAGACCCCAGACACTTAGGACTCAACTGGGACTCAAGAGAGACTCAAGACCTAGACTTGTACTCTCTGGACCCTAAAACCTTAGACTTTTGAATCAGACTTAAATCACAAAGACTTGACTTGGACTGTGACAAACTGAGACCCCTGAGACTTAAGACCAGACTTGGAAATTAGAGATTTAAGACTCAACCTGGGACTCAAACTGGACCCCAGAGATTTAAGACATTTCCCCCAGAAATTCCTAAAACTCAACTCAGACTCAAATCACAGATACTTGAGACTAGACTTCGGTTGTGATTCAGAAACACAAGTCAGTTGAGACCAAGGTGGATGCTATGACATCTGAGTCAAAGTAATTTCCACTGGGGTTAATAAAGTTTTCTGATTCTGATTTACAAAGTGGTTGCTAGGATGTTGCTAGGTGCTTGCTGCGGTATAGGATTTGTGGTGTAGGGAGTTTCCAGATGGTTGCTATGGTATAAAAGGTGGTTGCTATGGTGTTAGAGGTGGTAGCTAGGGAGTTTCCAGGTGGTTGCTATGGTATAAAAGGTGGTTGCTATGGTGTAGGAGGTTGTTGCTATGTAGTTTCCAGGTAGTTGCTAGGCTGTAGGACTGGCTAGGAAGTTTCTATGTGCTTGCAAAGGTATACAAGATGGTTGCTCAAATGTAGGAAGCGGTTGCTATGGAGATTTTGGGTGGCAGGCCAATCTCAAAATTTCTTCAGGAATTTTGCATTTTTATTTGAATGAATTGTCAATAGGTGTGGTTCCCCATGGAGTAAAAATTGAATTATGTCCCCTTTTCCCATGGGGGAAAAGGGGACATAAGGTGTGTGTTTGTGTGTGTGTGTGTGTGTGTGTGTGTGTGTGTGTGTGTGTGTGTTTATATGTGAGTGTGCTCAAAGGCACCAGCATGGTGGGGTGTGGGAATGTTCTTAAACTCTATTTTATACACTACTCTTAGTCTTAATAATTAATTTCTAATGACCAGTCATTTTTGACCGGGAACACCATGAGTGTTCCTAAATTCAATAAAACACTCAAAATGTGATAAAAATTCTCTATTTTTTTTGTGCATTCCAGTGCCTTGTGTAAACAACGTCATGGAACCTTATGACAAACCGATTAAATTAACTGCATATTCTAGAGAGAAAAAAAATGGTCAGATTTGACCAGAACACAATAGGAGGGTTAAACTGGGAAAACACTGAAACAAAAATTCTTAGACAATGAACACATCACCAGCCATTACAGAAACAGAAAATCTTTTAGTTCTGCTTATAGTAGAGATTGTAATCTTTCAGCTGATTACACATTTGTTAAGGTAGAATGTATATGAAGTAAAATATAGATCTGTTTACAAACCTGGATATAAAAATGTTTCAAAAAGAATAACATAGCAACATTTACTGCAAAACACATTTGTGGCAATGTGTGGCAACCCCAACGTGTGGCAGCCAGTTACAGCAGCTCCGGTCATTTCTGAGCTTCTTTCTTATTTTCCTTTTTTAATTCTCTTAACTTTTTAATTTAATCTTAGTAACTTAAATCTAACACCATACACTACTGTTTCATACCTTTTGTTTACTGTCAAGATCAGCTTTTAGCGCTTCACCCTGTAGCGGTGCTGCTGGCAGACAGACTAGACATCCCCAGGGAGCTGAGGAGGAAGAGACGAGGGTGTCACGCCAGGAGGGATCGTCATTGTCTGAGAAGGAGATGATACAGACCATCTCTCCCTTCTGTAGCCATGGGAAATGTGAGATCTCTCCCTAACAAGATGGACAAGCTAACGGTGCTAACCCAGTTCCAGACTGAGTACCGGCTGCGAACGTGGCACTGCCCGAATTCCAGATGCTGCAGGCGGACAGGACGAGGGAGAGAGGTAAGAGGAGGGGGGGCACATCACTGTGAAAGAACAACTTTGCAGCAGAAACATTGAGCTGTTAGCTGATAGCATGCAACCATACTGGCTCCCCAGGGAATTCTCGCATGTTAACACAGTGTATGTCCCCCCCTCGGCCAATGTTTTGAATCTACTGTGTTCGAAGTGCTTTGTGACGATCACGGGGAGGACATCGACAGCCTTGTGACTTGTGTTATGGACTATATTAATTTCTGTGTGGATAACACCGTACCCACCAGGACTGTACGATGCTTCCCCAACAACAAATTCCAGAAATCAAGGCCAACATCAAGAAGAGGAGGGCCTTCAAATCAGGAGACAAGGAGGAGCTGAAAAGGGTGCAAAGAGAGCCGAAAGGGACAGCTACAGGCAGAAGATGGAAAACCAGTTTCAACAGAACAATGTTAGTGAAGTCTGAAGAGGCCTTAGAACCATCTCAGGCCACAAAGAACAAATCTCTGCACGGGGGGCGGTCAAATGAACTGAATCACTTCTTCAACAGGTTTGATTCATCCTGGATGCAGTCTTTAACATCTGCTACAGATACCCCCCCCCCCACCTCTGTTCCGCACCAGACACCTCAGACACTTCACACCTCCTCCACACACTCTGCTCACTGCTCCCCCACCCCCCACAGCATCCAATACACATCAAGCACATGGCTCCAGCCTGTCTCTCTCAACCATCCAGGTTAGGAGAGAACTGAGGAGGATTAAAGCCAGGAAGGCAGCAGGTCCAGATAGCATCAGCTAAATGATTGTCAGGTCTTGCGCAGATCAACTGTGTGGAGCTCATCTTCAACCTGAGCCTAACACTGGGGAGAATACCACAGCTTTGGAAAACCTCTTGTATGGTACCAGTCCTGAAGACTCCACATCCCAAGGGCCACAACAGCTACAGGTCAGTGGCTCTGACATCCCACCCGATGAAGACCCTGGAGCAGCTGGTCCTTCAGCCCCTGGTGAGCTCATCACTAGACCCACTTCAGTCTGCCTACCAACCTGGCATTGGAGAGGATGATACTGTCATCCACCTCCTACATCATTCCCTCTCTCACCTGGAGACTGCAGGATGCACTGTGAGAATCATGTTCTTTGATTTCTCCAGTGCCTTTAACACAATCCTTCCCACAATCCTGAGGCACAAGCTGGAGTATATGGGGGTGAACCATCACCTCACCACATGGATACTGGACTACCTAACTAACCGACCACAGTATGCGAGAACTCAGGGCTGTGTGTCGGACAGGGTCCTCTGCAGTACTGTCACCATTCCTATTCACTATTTACACTGCAGACTTCTCTTACAACTCCACCAACTGCTTCCTGCAGAAATTCTCTGATGACGCTGCAATATTCGGCCTCATCACTGATGGGGACAACAAGGAGTACAGAGAACTGACCTGGGACATTGTGGACTGGTGCAAGCAGAAATACCTTTAGATCAATACTGGAAAAACCAAGGAGCGGGTTTTTTCCAGTGCAAACATATTCCACTGCAACCACTGAACATCCAGAGTCTGGACATTGAGGCTGTGGATAGCTACAATTACCTTGGTGCTCATCTGAACAATAAACTGGACTGGACTCACAATTCAAATGCTCTCAACAAAAAAGGGCAGAGCAGGCTGTACCTGCTGCGGAGGCTCAGGTCTTTTTGGACATAAGGGGCCGCTCCTGAGGACTTTTTATGACTCTGTGGTGGCATCAGCCATCTTTTACAGAGTGGTCTGCTGGGGCAGCAGCATATCCGCTGGGGACAGGAATAGACTGAACAGGCTGATCCAGAGGGCCAGCTCTGTTCTAGGATGCCCTCTGGACCCAGTAGAGACAGCACTGAGCAGCTCCTTCAGTGGCAGGCTGCTTCCACCTTGTCGGACGGAGAGATTCCACAGGTGTTTCCTTCCAACCGCTGTCAGACTCTACAACAAAGACCTTGCAGATGACCACACATGCACAGACAAACAAACACACACATCTATCACACCATGATAGTTTCTCTTATGTGCAATATCACTTGAGTGCAATTTTTTGGGTGGAACTAGTACTACGGGGCAAAATGTGCTATTTAAAATGTGCAGTTTTTCTGGTGCATTTCTGCTGTTTTTGTCAGTGCCTGTCACTCCATTGTGTACCTGTATGTTTGTGTGTGTGTATATCTACAGTGTTCTTATATATACTTATATATTATATATTCATATATATATATATATAAAAGGGCGTTAACGACTTCAGATTTTTTCAGATCGACTTATCCGTCAAGTCGAAGTTGAGCTGACTTGTCATTTGATGATGTCATCACACAGACGCAGCGGAGGAACACGTGTCCAACAACGAGCAACTTTTATTAAAGTTCTCTGTAACATTAACAGTCATTATGACAATTAAACAAATCAGAAAGTGGGAACAGTTTAAGCCGCGGCAGCCACTCAGCGTCCTCTGGACTGGACTCTATGCAATGCTAGCATTAGCCATGTTAGCTAGCGGATGCCGTTTCAGATGGCTGTGCAGAACGCCGGTACTGTTACTTTACTTTAACACCAACTTGCAGATTGTGCAGGTCACCGTGCTGTTTGTGTGGTCTAGAGTGAAGTATCTCCACACATGTGATGTGTGTCTGTCACCTCTGCTGTCATGTCTCTCGTCTTGTTGTAGTCTTGTGTTTATATTCCCCTCTACGGGCCAACGTTACCGCTCTTTTATGAAGCGACTATAATAATTGGTTAAGTCAAGGAACGCGTGTCAGCATGAGCCAATCAGAGCCAGAGACTACATTGTGCGCACAGAGAGAGGAAAAATACACACCACTTGTCTACTTCTCTCAGGGGGTGTCAACTTGTGCCTCTGAAGTCGAGTAGTCGACTACTCGACTTTTCTGTTAATGCCCTAATATAAATATATATATATAAGATAAGATACTCCTTTATTGTCATTGTACTGAAGCAGGATGCTATACATACAACGAAATTGTAGGGGCTACTTAACGGTGCAACAAATACAGACAGTGACACAGTGCAGACAGTTAGACAGTGCAGACAGTAAACAGTGCAGACAGTAAACAGTGCAGACAATAAACACATTATTAACAATAAACATCAAACGAAGTTGCGGACAGACAACAGTGACGCACAATTTAGAAGTACAAGTATTAAATATTGCACTTATCGAGCTGAGAAGGATTGCACTTGTGTATATAAATATGTATATATATATATATATATATATATATATATATATATGTGTACAAAAGACACTATAAGAATAAATAGATGCATATATTGTAGATATTGTTGAGATTATTGCACGTTGCCCTGAGATTTGTGGGGGGGGGAATAAATAAATAAATAAAGACATCGCAGTTAATGTACGTTTGTGTGTGTTTAGTACAGTGATGGCTTGTGGGAAGACTCTGAGCCTGTCGGTCCTAGTTCTGATGGACCTGTAGCGCCTGCCAGAGGGCAGGAGGTTGAATAGGCCATGAGTAGGATCGGTAACATCTCTGATTATTCCCTCAGCTTTGTTGAGGCAGCGGGATGTGAAAATGACTTTCAGTGAGGGGAGGGGGCAGCCAATGATTTTCTGTGCAGTCTTGACTAGCCTCTGCAGTCTCTTCCGGTCTGACTCTGAGCAGTGGGAGAACCATACTGGGGTGCAGTAAGTCAGTATGCTCTCAATGGTGGAGCAGTAGAAGGTCATCAGCAGCTTCTTGCTGATGTTGTTCTTCCTGAGCACTCTCAGGAAGTGCAGAAACTGCTGTGCCTTTTTGATGACCGCCGTGGTGTTAGCAGTCCAGGAGAGGTCGGCGGAGATCGTGGTGCCCAGGAGGGTGAGGGTGTGCACCCTCTCCACACATACACCCTTGATGTAGAGGGGGGGTGGATCTGCCCTGTGCATCCTGAAGTCCTGGATGATCTCTTTTGTCTTTTTTGTGTTCAGAGCCAGGTTGTTTGCCATGCATCACTCAGACAGCCTCAGGATCTCGTCCCTATAGGCAGACTCATCCCCACCGGAGATCAGCCCCACCAGTGTTGTGTCATCAGAAAACGTAACTATTGTGTTGCTGATGTGGGCAGGTCTGTACAGGGTGAACAGCAGTGGGCTCAGCACACACCCTTGTGGAGATCCTGTGTTCAGTGTCCGGGTGGAGGAGAGGTGGGGTCACAGTCTTACTGTCTGGAGCCGGTTTGTGAGAAAGTCTTTGATCCAGGAGCAGGTGGATTCCCAGACCAGACAGTTTGCTGAACAAGATGTCAGGGATGATGGTGTTAAAGGCTGAGCTGAAGTCGACCAAGAGCATTCTGACGTAGCTTTCTCGATTCTCCAAGTGGCTCAGCACAGTGCGAAGGGCGGTGGCTATGGCGTCCTCTGTTGATCTGTTTGCTTTGTAGGCAAACTGGTGGGGGTCAAAAGAGGGGGGAGGCAGGCTTTAATGTGGTTTAGGACTAGCCGCTCAAAGCACTTAGTGATGATGGGTGTGAGTGCAACTGGGCAGTAGTCACTTAAGCTGTTTGTGGCTGACTTTTTAAGTATTGGGACGGTGGTGGCGGACTTCAGACAGGCTGGGATGGTGGCCTGTGTCAGGGAGAGGTTGAAAATTGTGGTGAAGACCTGTGACAGCTGGTCTGCACAGGTTCTGAGTACCTTCCCCGGGACTCCATCCGGCCCGGCCGCTTTTCTTCTCCCTGCTGAGCATCCGTTTAACGTCCTGCACCTGTACAGTCAGTGGAAGGGAGCTGAAAGCTGGTTGATGCTGGGATGGTGTCACTGCTAGTTGTGGGGTTTGGGTCTCAAAGCGTGCGAAGAACGTGTTCAGTTCTTCTGCTAACGCAATGCTCGAGTCCCCACCTGAGTGGGTCTGTCCCCTGAAGTTGGTGATCTGCTGAACACCGTGCCACATCTGCCGCGTGTTGTTGTCCAGAAGGTGATTTTCTAAGTTCTTTCTGTAGTTAGATTTGCCAGAGATCTGCTCTGGCAGCACTGTACAGTTCTTTGTTTCCTTACCTGAGGGCAGAGTTCCGAATCTTGAGCTGGTTGCGTACCTGGCTCATCATCCAGGGCTTCTGGTTGGGAAACACTCTGATGCGTTTATTCACTGTGACATTTCCCACACAGAATGTGATGTAGGACAGGACAGCATCTGTGTGTGCTGCCAGGTCCTGGTGTTCAAAAGCGCTCCATTCTGTGTGAGTGAAACAGTCTTGAAGCTGAAGAATTGCGTCTTCTGGCCATGTGGTGATGGACTTGATTACAGGAGCAGTACTATGCAGGGGTAAGGAGCAGAGAGAGGTGGTCTGACTGGCCTAAGTGTGGAAGCTGTGTGGCTCTGTATGTATGTTTAATGTTGGTATAAACGTGATCTAATGTGTTTTGCCTTCTGGTTGGACACTTAACATGCTGATAGAACTTAGGCAGGACAGACTTTAAGTTTGCCTTGTTAAAGTCACCAGCTAAAATGTGTACTCCTTCGGGATAAGTTTGCTGTAGCTTGTTGATGGTGTCTGATAACAGCGAGAGAGTTATGCTCACATTAGCGCTGGGTGGGATGTAAACAGCCGTGATTAGCACAGCTGTTAGCTCTCTCGGTACAAAAAAATGACGGCATTTAACTGAAACTGACTCTAATTTAGGTGAACAGTGTGTGTGTATGACGAAACTAACTGTACACCAGCTGTTATGAACGTATATGCATAAACCACCCCCTTTGCTCTTGCCGGAGTCTTTGTTTCAGTCTCAGCGATGCACAGTTCGGTTTACTAGTTGCATGGCCGCTTCGGGAATCAGTGGGTTCAGCCAAGTTTCGTATATTATTGAAACACAGCAGTCCCGAACATAGCGATTACCCTCCATGAGTAGTTCCAGCTTGTCCATTTTGTGGATCAGGGATCTCGCGTTGGTGAGGAACATGCTCAGGAGAGGAGGTTTGTGCGGTTGTTTCCTCAGTCTCACTAGTAGGCCGGAGTGGCATCCCCGCTTCTGCTTTCTCTCCCGACGCCGCCTACGCCGCCTGCCAGTGCCGATAACAATCCACGGAGTGCTGGGTGGTCTTGTGATCTCGGTTGGGAAGTTGTATGAACGATGAGACTTGTCTGTGATGATTGGTTTCATGTTGCAGCCTATGTCCAGTAACTCTTGACGACTGTATTGGTAATTAACGTGTGCGAGGACATGCGAAAAACACAAAAATAGCACCAGAAAAGTGGAGATGTAAGCCACTGCGTCCGTGCACACCGCCATCTT
>JBBPCX010115903.1:0-20651 GCA_037974365.1 Hydrocynus forskahlii
CCCCTCCCCTCACCACCCCCTGCTCTCCCCAGGGGCCTCTCTGCCTGGGATCCAGCAAGCAAGGCTAGTGTCATCATTCTTGGGATGGGGAAGGGAAAGGGGGGAACCGGAGCCAAATCAGTCAGTTTGATATCCCACATTTCTCTGTGGTCTGAGGAGGTGGTGTACGACACTTTGTTTACACAAGCGCTCCATGTGCCAGAGGTGTGGTGGTGGTGGTGGGGATGCTAGGGGGGCTCCCTTGGCCATCTGCAGAGCATTAGTCTCAGCCACTGCGCCAAAAGCCGCATTGACCCTCTCTCCCTGCCAGAACCCTAAAAACCCTCACTTGGTCACCATGTGATGCTTTGGGGGCAGTTCAGTCCAGTCCTGTCAAAATAACACCTGCCTCGGCTGACCGCATCTCTGCAGCTTCTGTGCGTCCTAAACAGGGCTGTTTTTGATGGTCCTAAACCAATGTTTTGTTTCCGTCATATCAAAATAACTCCTAACTACATTCTTTAAACGCCATCTACTTAAAAACCGCCGCTGACAGTTGACGAACAAGGTGAATAGAAATTATGATTAATTGTAAAATCGTACAATAAAAGCTAAGAACGTTGCTTTCTTCTACTTTAAACATGGCTTCCTTTCAGCAGCAATTTGGAAATCCTTGTGTTAAAGGGGTATTCCACTGATTTTTTGCATTTCTTCATAATTAACTTAGTGGGTTTAATGGTTAATTGTTGAGAAATCTAATAACTGGGATTTTTTTACAGTGGGGGTGAATGGAACCAGGGGTTGCAACTTCTGTAATAAATATAGCCATTTGTTTCTATTCAAAGCTGCAAGCTACATAAGTCTTTGGAGGGTCTATATGTAATGTTGATGATGGTACAAATGAGTCAAATCTGAAAAAAATTCTTTGGGGACTGTTTGGATGTACAACTCGGTGCATATACCCCTCCATCCTAAATAGTAGGAAAAAAAAGACACATTAGGCCAAAATACTGTAATAAAACAGTGTTTAAAGCATCAGTTTGTACATTTTGTCACTATTTGGAGCATGAAAGAGTTTTTTGAAGCACTAAATTTTCCAGATGTCTGGTTCCTATCACCCCTGTTTTGAACAGTTCCTCACACTACACCATTCTGAGTGACTTTAGTTATGTAAAAACTGTAATTAAAATGCAATGGACGGATCTAGAAAAATGACCAGTTTCAATACTGTGAAAAAGAACATCGAATGTATTCCAGCTGGCATTACATTTGGTATGTTTGCTGGCAGAAATAACATTAACAAAACCTGCAAGTCCCACTTGGTTCATTTCTCTGGTGTCCTGTCACAGCCACTGTCATCGCCCGGCACTTATTCACGAGTGCAGGCCCGGCCCTGCTGGAGCACAATGCTGAAAAGCAAGTCTTCTTTTACTTATGAACCCAAATTGAAATCCACTCAAAGCTAATAAATGGAGTTTATTAAAACCATCTCTTAAACACACTGTTCAAACACACGGGTAGAAAGAATGAGGGCTGTACTGACTGCGGATTTTGAACTCTCTCATTTTGCAGACGTTCTTCAAGGGCTACAGCTGCTAAATTGCTCTTGGTGTGTTTATGCAGAACACTGTAAGGTGCAGTCAGTCTATAGTCACTCTGGAGACCTAGAATATTTCTATGATCATATTTAGAGTAAAATGACTGGACAACATAGATTAATATACACTACATTGTATACTGGGTACTGAGAATACTTTTATAAAGGACTGAGTTGTTGTGTTCAGTTGTGTTTTAGATCAATCTGTAAATTAGTATATTTTATATAGGACTCTGTACAATTATCTAATCTGTTTACAAACTCTAACAGTCATATTTAAAAGCCTACAGTCAATCTGCATGAAACAAAGCTCTTAAAATATGACTGTTAGTGAATCTAATCATAATTCTACACTAACATTCATATATTAAGGGCCAAAGATTGTAATGTAGGCTGACTGCAGGTCATTCACCTGATTAGGGTACTGATGCGCAGGGCCTTGTCTCTCTCACAGTAGGTTTGGTACTAAGTGTGCGCGCTGTGGCCGTCAGATCTACGCCAGTGACTGGGTGCGGCGAGCCCGTGGAAACGCCTACCACTTGGCCTGCTTCGCCTGCTTCTCCTGTAAACGTCAGCTCTCCACTGGAGAGGAGTTTGGCCTGGTGGAGGAGAAGGTGCTCTGCAGGATCCACTATGACACTATGGTGGAAAACCTCAAACGGGCAGCTGAGAGCGGTGAGTGGTCATTGTGTGTGTGAGTGTGTGTGTGTGTGTGTGTGTGTGTGTGTGTGTGTGTGTGTTTGTGTTTGTGTGCGTGTGTGTGTTTATGTGTTAGAGACAGAGAGATAAACAGGGCTAACCTACAAGATCAACAACATGCTCCACACTAACAAGCTGCAATATACACGTACTATATCATATATTAAAAAAAAAAAATCCAAGATCAGCCATAACATTAAAACCACCTGCCTAATATCCACCTCATCCTCACGGTTCCACCAAAACAGCCCTGGCCTCTAATCCTTAACAGTGTTTACAGTGTGGCAGGGCACATTATTCTGCTGAAAGATGCCACTCCCATTACGAAACATCGGAGTCCTTGGACTACAATAATGTTTAGGTAGGTGGTATGTGAGAAAGTTTAACATCCACATGAATGCAAGACCCAACCTTTCACAGCAGAACATTGCCCGGAGCATCACACTCCCTCTGCTGGCTTGCTTTCTTCCTGTAGAGCATCCTGCTACCATCTCTTCCCCAGGCCACAGAATCACACACAGCATGTCCACATGATGTAAAAGACCAGGCCACCTTCCATTGCTCCATGGTCACTCTCTTATCCTCACCCATGTTTCCTGCTTCCAACGCCATTATTGTCATATTCACCTATGAGTGTTTTTATTGTTGTGGCTGATCAGTGTATATATAACACATATAAAGTATTCCCATTACACAGCCTGCATTGCTCTTGTCTTGCAGCCTGACAGAAAATGTGTTAAAATGTCAATAATACATTAATACATAATACATTTTAATTGAAATGGTTCTTTGTTCAGTGATATAAAAGAACCACTTTTAGTTCTCTAAAGAACCTTAAAAAAGAGATCAGTTAACTTTTAAGGCTTTAAGAGCTAAAATAACCTTCACACAACACCAATAATCTTCAACTACTTGAGGGTACTAGCATCATGTGGAGGCTAAATAACATTAAAAAGATTCTGCACACTCATTGACCAAAATGTTTCTCTGAAGAGTCATTGACTGAAAGGTTACTTATCCATAAGTGCTTCTTCTTCTAAACCCTTTGGGCCTTTATTTTTTCAGAGTGAACGTACCATTCATGTGTTACTTAATACTGCACTGTGTGTGCCTGTGTAGTCATCTGTGTGATGTTATTCTCTACATGTGATGGTCTATAAGGAGTAATTTAGGCTTGTTTACTCCTCTCCCCTGACAGGCAGTGGTCTGACGCTGGAAGGGGCAGTGCCGTCCGAGCAGGACAGTCAGCCCAAGCCGGCCAAACGGGCTCGGACCTCCTTCACTGCCGAACAACTGCAGGTTAGGAGCACTCACGCACCCCCAGGCTGCTCTTATGACAGTTTCACATGGCTTGAGAGGGAACATGAAGGGAATTTTAGAGTTAAAAGGCTGATTTCAGTGTAACTGAATTAAAAAAGTGTTTTGCTCTTAAATTCCTTTTATATTTTTGTGTTGACAGCTCTTCCCCAAGAGCAATCAGCGCAGACTAGCCTTGGCAAGTGAAAGCATCTGAAATTTGGCCAATACACGGTTGCATATAACCTTTGGGCACTCCCGGTCAAATTAAACGTTTAGTTAATTTTTGAAGTTGTCTGCAAATGTGAACACCTATTTATTATGTCTGCTGAATTTGGAAAAATACAGATTATTCATAATGTTTAAGAATTTTCAAGTCTGGGGATGATGAGGATTTAGGCTCAACCATCCTTTTTTAAGTAGTGTAATATCCGACCTGTTTTCATCTTTGACAGTGAGAATTACTCTATGGTCTAATTTTGCTTAGTAAGAGTCAATTAGCCTGAAGGACCACCTAAAGTATTATAGTCTGGAACTGTCTACATCTCACTTGCATTAAGGCCTAATAAAACAAGCTCTAACAACATATAAAACATAGCATTAGTCAAGCAACACGCCATTTTATTTTAGCTTTATAAATCTATCAAATTCAGCAAATACATGGTAACCCTTCAGTAATCCTTTTTAGAAGTGTGTCATTTTAAAATGTGTTCCATACAGATGTTGCATTGAGTTGTTTTGTGTCATTCTAGTAACTGCTGTACCTATTATTTCTTGAAGAACATTAAGAATAATCTGTCAATAGAATAAAACTCTTTCTCTAGATAAAATTACCTAAAACAAGATGAAATGTCTAGACATTGGTTAAATAATACTAAAATGTCCTTACAACAACATCAAAACAAGGTTTCAATAAATATTTAATATATTGACTAGATTTAAGATGATTTCACTTGCCAAGGTATATGTTTTTGGGCATCAGTGTAAATGTGGCCTGTACTTTGTGTGCAGGTAATGCAGGCTCAGTTTGCGCAGGACAATAACCCTGATGCACAGACGCTCCAGAAGCTGGCAGATATGACAGGACTGAGCAGACGAGTCATACAGGTGAACACACACACACACACACACATACACACACACACCCTCTACAGCTCTGTCACTTACACTCTTCCCCTTTCTCTCTTATTTACCCTCTCTCTCTCTCCCTCCCCCCCTTCCACTCATGTTTCTCCCTGTATCTCCACTCTCGTATGAAGTCCATCATTGCAATATTTCCTCTTTTATTTTGTTTTGTAGTTTATGGTATCCCCAGCTGTGTAAATCTGGATACAAGCTGTCAGTACTGTAATAAATGTAAATGCAAGGCCTTTCCACTGAATCTGTGCTGAGTATATTGGCACAGACGGGTCAGTGACGGCTGCTTTATCCGCAGGTATGGTTTCAGAACTGCCGAGCGAGACACAAAAAGCACACCCCCCAGCACAGCGGGCCTCCTCAGGGTCACCCGCAGGCACGCATGCCCCCCTCACTGCCCGACGAGCTGCATTACTCGCCCTTTGGCAGCCCCGAGAGAGCACGCATGGTGGCCCTGCATGGCTACATCGACAGTGAGTGGATACACTCAGTACTTCTCCAATACAGATGAACCACTAGTGCTGTGTTTTCTTATTAAAGGCGTAGTTCAATGAACAATTTTTCCTTTACCATGTGTTTGATTAACCAAAACTTTACTTTTTGAGTTTTGCATTGGAAGCTAATTTAACTAACAAGTAATGTGAGATAATGTGCCCCAGTCTGCATGCCTAAATCATCACACACTTATCTAAGTAGTCTTGAATAGACTTGTTTATGTGGTTTCCGACACTGTCAAGGTTCGAAAAACAGTACTCCTCATATAAATGTCCCACAATGTATAAACAATGTAAATCAAAGATGCAACATGGTCCTTAAGGTCCAATTGTTGTTGCTGTCGGTCCACCAAGATGCATTTGGTATCAAAATTTTACTTCATTAGTTTTGTATTGAGGGCAAATGTAACTAACAAGTAATGAGATAATATGCCCCAGTCGGCATGTGTAAATCATTACATATTTACCTAAGTAATCCCACATAGACCTGCATATGTCAGAAATACTGGTACGCCTCAGATAAATGTTAGTCCCCCAATGTATAAACAATGTAAGTCAAAGGTACAACATGGACCTTAAGGTCCAATTGCCTACCTTAAATAAGTTTGAAAGGTAAATCTTATTCACTTCCCCTTGGGAAAGTGGTGTATTTGTACCTCTCATAACTGAAAGAAATATTATACAGATTTTTCAAAATGTCTGTGTAATTAAATGGTTAAGAAGTAAACAAAGTCTTTCAGAGTGATTTGATTGTTCTAAAAAAATGAGTCAGTTACTTACAGTGGTGGTGATGGGAACCAGACATTTTTAATCCCTCTAAAAGCTCCCTCACAGAGAGCTGCCTGCAAATGCACTACCTAATGCCTGAGACATGTTTCATGATAGCTTTAGGATCTCTCTGCCTAAAATTTATTTTCCAATATATCTATGACAAAAGAATAAATACAGAGTAGCGACAAAAGAAGACTTTCTTCTAGATTTATAATTATTGTACTATTATCAACATTCTATATAATAGTTCTGGAAAGTAAATAAATGGATATATTTGTGTTGTAGACATCACAGCATCTGGTTCCTTTCACCACCACTGTAAAGAAATCGGTAAGTTTTTCTACAGTTACCTTTTCACATTTTGAAAAAATAGTGGAATTCTGCCAAAATAAGAGTCTTTGCACTGTGCCTACTGGTGCAGCGTAAGATTCCATTACTTGTTAATCACATTAGCCTTGGAGCTCCTATTTACAAACCTCCAGGCTGACTGACTAAATTTGGGGGTGGTAAAGAGTGTGTGTGAGCAGTACGTTTGCACTAATCTGATCATTTTCTGTTTGTTTGCATCCTCAGGTCATCCGTTTTCAGTGCTGACCACGCAGAGTCTCCCTCATCAGGCCATGTCGCTGCCCCAGCTGCCCCTCAGCCGCTAACACCCCCAGCGCCGTGACCCTTGAGCCCTCAGCCCTGACCTTGTGCTCCACTCTTCCAGCTTGCTCCTCCTCTGCCGTCCCCCGGGGGTTACGCAGCTCTTCAGCTGAGAACAGGGTCACGGTCCCTCGTGCTCTTGACCTCCAACCTCCCAAGGAGAGGGAAAGCTTCCTCTGGTCTTTTTCGTTGGGACAGGATTTCCCTCACCTGCGGGCAGTGGAGCCGCACACCTGCGAGCGGTTACGGGAGGCCTGAGTGATCACCTGTCAAACTGACTGGACGTTGTGTCGAGACTAGGAGACCAGGATTTGGACCTTGGATTTGACCCGGTCCCTAAGTGCACACTGAAAGACATGACGAAACACGGCTCAGCTCAACCGCTCTCGTTATGAACTACTCTCTCTCTCTCTCTCGAAACGTTTGGAGGACGTTTCTCGCCGCAGTAATGTCTGCAGCTCTGCTGAGGTGTAATACTGAACGATGCAAAATGAGGCCAAGGATCAAATGGTAAGAAGTGTTTTATCTATTGCTGCACTGCAATTTGGCGATGCATTGAAATGACTTGATTCAAATGTGAATTATTTCCACATGAATAAAATGAATCAACACAGTTACAGCTTTAAAAATTAAGGTGGCAAAGACACGGAAGGATCACCTTTGATTCCCTAAAAAAAACAACTGAATGGATGGTAGAATATTATGGTTCTAAGAAGAATCTTTTATTTGTTTTATTGTGTGAGGGTTCTTCAAATTCACAAATCTCACAGTCATGTGAGTGTTTCTTCTCTGGCCCTTTGTGGTGAGTTTATTGTCAAAAGTAAGCAAATTAAAAGGTTCCTCTGTGGTTCTTGACTTGAAGGTATGGTTTTAAGAAAAAAAAATCTGGTATCAAACCTACAGTATGTGAAGATTCAAAAAGGTTCTTCACACTCAGGTTTTATTTACATCTCACATTTCTTTAAAGAACTATTGGATTAAAAAAAAAAAGAAAAAACATTTTGGCAATTTCATTTTTGACAGTCTTGTGCTGATTCAGTATATTTATGTCACGTGGAAATGATCTAAAGGTTTTAATCAAGCTAATTTAATGCACTCGATTTTTTAGTGCGTCTCCCTTGCTCTGAAATTGGCGAGACCTTCTTCAGTGCTTCGCTGATGAGCATCGCGCTGGATCTGTGTATTTAAGTCGAGTGTTTACATGGATCTACAGCACAGGCCTTCTCTCTATCTCGCTCTCTAACTGTCCATCTGTCTGTGGGTACAGCGTGCAGTCCAGCTGTAGGCTTTATCAGTAAAGGCCTTGTTTCATCGCCTGCGAGCATCTGCTCTCTCTCAGGCATTAAAAAAACCCTGACCACTCCATACTATCCTGCTCAGAGATGGAAGCTGAACAGCCTGATAAAACACAAATTTCCCATTTTCTAACTCTTAAACTCTAAAGGGTCTGTATGTGGAGCTGCACTTGAATTGCTCTTTCTCAAAACTACAGATCTTCATTCATACATTCATCATTCATATGTAACACAATCGTTTCACCAAAGTTACTGAATAATACGTAATAATAATAACCGAACATTAAGCCTGCAGGCTAAGGGATTATCGTAATAGTAAGAAATATACTATTACTATGAATAGCAGTGTTCATTGATTGATTCTGACATATTTAGGAAGCGGATCCGATACACAAGTCTAAATGCAATGGTCAAAAATAGGAAATGGTTTATAAGGTTTAGAATAAAATGGGGCTGTATTTTGAGTTCTGAATCCCCACTTAATTTACCTCTGCTATTACTGTATAAATAATGAATGTTAATTGTGCCAAAATATACAATCAGCAAAATAGAAAAGCACTGTTTTTTCCTAAAATGCTACAAAATGTTGGATGGTCTTTTTTTTTTTTATCAAACTTTGATTATATATGTTTGTACCCATCTAAAAGAAGTGAGAAAATTAGATGAATGAGAAAGAGAAAGAAAGAGAAAAAGAGAGAGAAAGAGAGAAAGAGAGAGTGCATCACAAAGGTGAAAAAGAGAGCATACACAAGAAAACAGACGACTACATGTAAAACAGAAGAAATGTACATGTATTTTTTATTTAAGCGGGGTCCTGGAGTTATGTGGGATAAGAACGTTTGTGTGTGTGTGTGTGTGTGTGTGTGTGTGTGTGTGTGTGTGTGTTTATGTGTGTGTGTGTGTGTGTGTGTGTGTGTGTGTGTATGTGTGGGTTTCTCTGTTTTCTGTTTTTTGCTGATTTCTGTGTGTCTTGTAGCCAGTGCCTCAGCCCCACATAGAGAGAAAGAGAGAGAGAGGCTTTATAGGTCTGATTTGGGTGGTTGGAGGGGTTTGGGGTGGGTACTGAGGCCTCTACGTTCTTGTATTTATTGAAACAGATATTAGCCTGTAAAGCACTTTTTCCCCATGTTGCATTGTTTGTTTTGTAAAAAAATGAAATAAATAAATCAGAATGAAGCAAAAGATTGTGCCATGAATGTTTTTTGTGTAATAAATGCAATAAACACTACTTTCTCTGCTTCCTTTTTTTTTTTTCTTTTTTTTTTTTTTTTTGTCGCCGAAACCAGAGAAAGACAAACCTCATTCAGAGGAACTGAAAGACCCACAGCTCATCAAGCCTTTACACACTAATTTAACCTGAACTAAATGGAAACCAGGTTCATTCTTGTGGCAAGAGATTCAAACACATGCTTAACCATCAATTAAAATAGTGTGTTAAACATTTTATATGTTCATGTGTAAATGTACATTAACATATAAAATGCTAGTAGAAGAAATTTGTTATATATTTCTGTCATGTTTATGATTCCGGTGTATTTAGGTTTTGTGGATGCGTGTTTCTGTGTGTGTGTGTGTGTGTGTGTGTGTGTGTGTGTGTGTGTGTGTACGGCGTATAGCAGGAAGCAATCACAGGCCGATGGTGGAGCTGCCAGGCCCTTCACGGGTCAGTGTGTGCAGTAATGACTCAATCACTGATTCCAGCACCATCACACACAGGAAGTTTGTGTCAGTCTGCATCACCGGACTGATCTCTGTCCAGGGTCCAGTTACAGAGGACACACTGACACACAGCCTACTCACATGCACACACACAAATACACATACACACATATCTATGGGGACAATTGTGTCTATTTTCCCTAATACATTAGAAATTAGTCTTGAATGGAAAATACAGATACGTAAATGTAGCACTTGAAAAATTAACTGAACTGAAAAAGAATTATATCAGCGGGTTTACTATGAAGATGCAATTTTATATGTATTTTATATGTATTTTACATAATGGTTTCAAACCTAATGGTTCAGATTCTAAAATCTGAGCCACATTCATAGTAAAATACGCCTCCAGTCAAATGACTTATTATAAAATTATTGGTTTGTTGATTTTAGAGAAAATATGCAAAAATCAGTGCACATCCTCTAGTGGGAACAGACTTAAATAAGGTATTGTTCTGCAAATGTAAATAATCTCTAATTACTTAAATTTACCATAAAAATTAAAACATACACAGATCAGCAAGGACATTACAATCACACTAGGACACTAATATTGTGTAGGACCACCTTATGCTCTGATCTGTCAAGACTTGGACCCTCCAGACCTTTGAAGACCAGATTCTTTAACTCTTGAAACCTGCAAGGCTTTCAAGCTCCATGGATCAGACTAGTTTGCTTGATAAGATCTGAGATCCGGGCAATTTGGAGACCAAGTTAACACCTTGAAGTCATTGTGATGTTCCTCAAACCATTCCTGAACAATGTTTACAGTGTGGCAGGGCACATTATCCTGGTGAAAGGACCAGGACCATAAGCAAATACCATTGTCATGAAGTGGTGTACTTGGTCTGCAACAATGTTTAGGCAGGTGGTCCGTGTAATGTCACCTACCTAAAGTAATGTCCATGTGAATGCAGGACCCAAGGTTTCCCAGCTGAAAATTGTCCAGAGCTCACACTGCTTCCACTGGCTTGCCTTCTTGCCGTAGTGCATCCCAGTGCCATCTCTTCCCCCGGAAAAACACATATATATATACATCCAGCGGTCTACATATAAATTTCAAAGAAAACATGATTCTTGAGCAGTCCACCTTCTTCCATTGCTCCATGGTCCAGCCACCTAACGACTGTAGGAGCTTTTGGTGGTGGACAGGGGTCAGCATGGACACTCTGACCGGTCTGCAGCTATGCTGCAAGTGAAAACAGAGATGCACTGTGTGTTTTGACACCTTTCCATCATAGACAGCATTAATTTTTTTTCACCGATTTGTGCTACAGCAGCTCTTCTGTGGGATCGGACCAGATGGGCTAGCTTTCATTCCTCAAACACGTCAGTGAACCTTGAACAGCATTTTACTGGTTGTTCTTCTTCTCAAGGGTTGTTTGGCCCTTGTCAAAGTTGCCCAGCTTCCAACTCATCAACTTCAAGAACTGACTGTTCAGTTGCTGCCTAATGTGTTCCACCCATGTGGCTGATCAGCATAAAATACAAAATGTGTCATAACCTTCACACAGACCACATTTTGTGTTTTATTTTTTCTCAGTAAGTTTAGTTCAGCACAAGAATAGTAAATTGTCTTCTCTGTAGAGGACGTGTACTTATTTACACTGCAGTGCTTACAACTGTGCAACTTGTTCAGTACCGTTGTGTGTGTAATTATAATTGTGAATCAGAGTGATACCATGTTTACCTTTCATTATTTCATATTTAATACTACTACATTATCAATAGGTGCATTGTGAAATTATTGAGGTGGGTTGAATTTAGGACACCATCCGTCACACCACAAATCCACATTAGTCAATATGAATTTTCAAAAGAAAACCATGAGAAATGCAAAACTGTTTAATTACAGTTGATAGTAAATCAGATCAGAATGGGGACAGGCCTGTAAGTGAAGGTGTCCTTTCTTCTGGGCTGCTGTTGATGGGAGAACAGCCCACAAACTCATCCCAGCCCTTCCGGCAGTTCCTCACTATCCACTCATGCTCCTCATCATCTGCAGACACAAATGCAACACAGTGACCAATCAACTTCAGTTGCACAGTATTTTACAGAGAATCAGGATCAGGCTTATTGGCCTGCAAATGCATTTCTGCACATACAAGGAATTTGTCTCTTATTGCCCAATGAGTGTGTGTGTGGGGGGGGTGTTAAAATCTTTGCTAGGCATCTCACAAACTAGCAGTCTTATGGACCGATGCAAATTGTTTAAAACCATTTATATCAGTAGTGGGTTTCTTTCACAAGTGAACATTACAATAAATGCAAACAAACAAGGCAGCAGTAGAAAGTAACAAAAAAGTAGTATCTAAAAAGTAGTTCATCTTTTGTGAGCAGGTTAGAAGAACACAGGTTTGGTTTCAGGTTTCTGCTTGATTCCTCCCGTCATTTATAAAATTGATTTATAAAATCCATAAGCAATACACCTAATTTAATCTTATTAAGTAACAAGCCAACCCAAGGATTCTGGTAGCTACAAGAATTCTAAAATAATAAAAGACTTTTCAAATAATATTTAAAAAACAAGCAAATTACACCATCATGTTTTATACAAGTAAATATTCACATGGGAGGGCTTTCTAAAGATCCTGGCTTCAGTTTCACCTTGTACAGTTAATTTCTGCAAGTTTCTACAAATTTGGAGGACACGTTATTGACTTTTGCGATGTCATAGGTTTTGGGCAAAAATTACTTTATGACACATTAAATTTTTGGACTCACAGGCCAGACAGTGCTGAAGAAACCCAGTGTTGAATTCACTTCGACAGTGTTCCATATAAACCATGGATGTCATAGTGCAAAACTGAATATTTTCAAATAATATATTCAGAATCCGATTTAGTCTAACAAACCCTCTTACTTTATAACTATATCTAACCATTTTTTTCAATGACCACTGGTTGCTAAGTAACAACAGTAATTACTTTACTGTTAGAACTACTTTATTTAGACTAAATTGCCAGTATTCAAAGTTTATATTTGAAACAATGTGCAGGGCTTTGCTTTGCTTTACTTTTTTATCTTTACATTACACCATATGACCAAATACACCAAATATTGTAATATTATATTATATTCCCCCTAGTTCTGTTGCTTTAATAAGTAATGTAGCGCAATTTGGTATCATACAAACATGCTGCAATATCCTCAATGCTGAATGCACGCTTAGGTCCGGCTGGACTTTTATGAATGCTGTGTGAGTGTGTGTGTGTGTGTGTGTGTGTGTTGATGCTGCAGTGTATGAGCCATTGCAGCAGCGTGTGTTGTTGCATTACTGTGTGTGTTAATGAAGAATGCTGTGTGTTAATGAGTATGTTAATACTATGTGCTTAAGCTGCTCTCCAGGCTGCAGTCAGTGGAGTTTAATCTCCACTCTGACTCACTCACATTATTCACATGCAGTTAAAGGCAATTTACATTTTCACATGAAGGATTAAGATGCCAATTCCGAACATTCGTCCTCTACTTGAAGTGCCAATCACTTGCACCCCACTTTTTCTATTTCTTCTCCATGCATCTTGTCACTCTCTCTCTCACTGTCTCTCTCTCTCTCTCTCTCTCTCTCTCTCCTTCTTTTCCTTTTCTCCTATTTCTCACCTCTCTCTACCTTTCTTTTTTTCTTTCGTTCATTCTTTCTTTCTTATCTCTTTCTCTCTCTTGCTCCACTCTATTTCATACCCTCTGTATTTCTCTCATTCAGCCCTCTTCCTACTCTATCCTTTCCCTATTCTTCTTTTCCTTTTTTTCTTTCTTCTTCTCATTCTCTCTCTCTCCCTCTGTTCTCCTCACTTTCTCTCCTTCTCTCTCCCTATAAGCTTCCTTACTGCTTTCTCTCATTCCACTCTTTCCCTTCTTTTCCTCCTTCTTTTCCTTTCTTTTTCTCACTTTTCCCACCTCTGCCTGTTTTTCTTTATCTCTCTTTCTCTCTCATTCTACTCTCTTTCACATCGTTTGTGTCTCTTACTCAGCCCTCTCCCTACTCCTTCTTTTTCTCTCTTTCACCAATTCTCTCTTTCCATTCTCTTTCTTCATTGTCTCATTCTCCCTCTTTCTTTCTCTCTCTCTCTCCACCCTCGCAACTATTTCTCCTTTTTTCCACCAGTTTCCTTGTGTCTTTCTCTCATTTCACTCTTTATTTCTCTGTATCTTTTTCTCCTTCTTTTCCTTTTCCCCCTTTTGTCCTTTTCTCACCTCTCTCTGGTAATTTCTTTCTTTATTTCTTTATCACTCCCTTGCTCCAGTCTCTTTCAAATCCTCTGTGTGTCTCTCATTCAGCTCTTTCTTTTCTCTTTATATATCCTTTCTTCCTTCTTTTCCCCTCTTTCCCCTGTTTTCTTTCTTTTTCTCATTTCTCTCTTTCTGCCTGGTCCCTCTGTTCACTTTTTCTCTTTCCCTGTCTCTCTGTCTTTTCCTGACACTTTCTTCCCCGTCTCTCTTTCTTTCACTCCCTCTTTTTACCCCTTTTTGCTCTTTCCATATTTAACTCTATCCATTATCCATCACCTCTCTTTCTCTCCTTCTTTCTTTCTCACATTTTTATTTTTCTCTCTCTCTCTCTTTCTTTCGTTTCTCTCTCGCTCTCTCTGTAAGGAGGCTCTAATTATGGACAGCAGTGGCCGTAGCACCGCAGCTGCATGTACTTCACTCCCCCCCCCCCATTGTCGTGAACGCGTTCTTAAGCCTCTCGCTCTGATTGTGGGTAATTGCGAGATGCCCCCCCACCAAAACGAGCCACTTCTACCTGCCTCTCACGCACTCACGCATGCCTTATGTCCATCCACTATGCACATGGGGCTTCCTTGCTATTTCTTATTTTGAATAATAGGAATGATGCTAATTGTGAATTTGAGTTGTTTTGCACTAAACAGAGCCCTTACATGGCAATCAAGTCAGAAAAGTTAAAAACAGGACAGCAAAATGTGTGTGCGGAACAATCATGGCCCAACACATAGCTCTAGTAGATGCAGCTCTGCGCCATAGTCCAGCACACAAATACATTTATTTATTTATTTAAAGCAATTAAACGCCTCTGTGTGCTCGGCCATTGGCCGGTGAATGGACGGACATGCTCCAGCCGCAATTATGCTTCGGTAATGGCAGTAAATTTCGCACATTTTCATATTTGTGCCCAAATTGCCCTCTTGAGCCTCCTGATCGCTAATACAATCACATACCCCCACCACACACACACCCCACCACACACACACAGGTGGCAGCAGCAGCGGCAGCCTCAAGCACCCTGGATTGGTTTTTTATTGGCTGCGTTTAACATAGACTCAAAATGGCCTCTAAATAGTCACTTTCTGACACGCAATTTCAATATCAATGGTGCTTTTTTCCCCCCTGAATGCGCTAAAGTAACGAGTGCAATCCTTCTACAGTCGAGAGACAGAGAGAGAAAGAGGGAGATGGATGGAGTGAATGATGGAGGGAGGAGGACTGATAATGTTTACCAGATGCAGCCTCAAAAATGTATTATGTTTACTTTATGGACAACAGTGCAGCACGTAAAAATACACAGTAAAAATGAAGTCCTATCACTTCTAGGTAAGAGTGTGATTTCATAAAGGCCCTGCTAAAAGGTGTCTGTCTTTTGGACACTTCAGTGCTTCTTGTTGAAAAGAGGCTCCAGGGTTCCTTAAGTACACTTACAGCTCGCATGATCTTGGAGAGGCGCTGCTGAAAATATAAGTATGGATTGAGTCTATAGAACATAAAAGTGGGCCTCTGTGAAAGACAAAAGATAATGTGTACATGCTGAGGTTTTGGGAAGGTGAAACAGAACAGGAGATGTGCAGAGAATAAGAAACAGTAGTGCTGAGAGTCAGAGGTCAAAATGCAGGCTGGTGTAGGTGAACCTAATCGGTGCAAAGAGAAAGGAAAAGAAAGGAGAGGACAGTAAAAGAAAGGAAAAGAAAGGAAAGGAAATGAAAGGAAAGGAAAAGAGAGGAGAGGAAAAGAAGGTTAAGAACAGGAGAGGAAAAGAAAGGAGAGGAAAGGAAAGGAAAAGAAATGAGAGGAAAAGAAAGAAAGGAAAGGAAAGGAAAGGAAAGGGAAGGGAAGGAAAGGAAGCAATAAGTATTGAGCAGAGAGGAGAGCAGAATGGAAAGGAAAAAAGAAGATAAGAAATATAGGGCAATTAAAGAAAAGAAAATGAGGAAAGGGAAAAGAACAGACAGAGAATAAAGGAAAATGAAAAGGAAATGTATTAACAGGAAAGTAAGACAAGAGGACAGGAAAAGAAGGAAAATTATGCAAAAGGTAAGGGATGGGGAAATAGAATTAAAGGAAAGAAAAGGGGGTAAAGTTGAGGAAAGGAGACAAAACGAGAGAACGGAAAGAAAAGAGGAGGAAAATAAATGAGAGGAAAGGAAATACCAGGAAATTAATAGAAAGAAAAGGAGGAGCAAGAAAAGAAGTAAGGTGCTGAGGGCAAAGGAAATGTATTGAAAGGAAAGGAAAAGAAAGGAATAGAATAAGAATAAATGAAAGGAAAAGTATTAGGTGGACATGAAAAAGAAAGTGAAGGAAAGGAAATGGTTTAGGAAAGAAAAGAGGAGAAAAATAAATATGAAAAGAAGAAATGGAGGATAGGAAACATGACGAAATTAAAGGAAAGGAAAGTGGGATGGGTAAGATACAGAACCAAAAGGGAAAACAGGAAATGTTAGCCGTGAGAGAAGTATGAAAAGGTTTATAAAATGCTTCACAGTCTCTGAGACCAAAACTCCACCAAAACTGTTCAGAGCTGTTATTTGTGAACTGAAACTGAGTCAACAGTCACTGCAGGCCTGCTGGCCCGAAATGTCCAGTGCTGGTTTACCTCATTCATGTTGCCTAATAATTCATCACTCACTCAGCCCGCCGGCCAGAGGGGAAGCTCTAATGGCACCTTGTTAAAAGGTGTTTATCTTAATCCCTAAAATACACCCAAAAGGAAAAGTGCTTCCTTCCAAACAGAGCTGCACTGGCGTTAATGGCTCTGAGATCTCAGTAGCTACTGGAGTTGGGCACAAGGACATGTGAAGTGCTGGATGCAGCGCTGTAAAATCTTTATGAGAGGGTTTTACAAGACAGCCTGTTTGTGGATCGCTGGTGGTTACATCAGTGATAACGTCTCTTTAGGCTGCGACCTGCCCCGGAGGGGGAGTGTAGGCAGGTTCTGTTTTCACTGGCATTGAGCTGTTCTGAACGAGGGCCTTTTGAGTGTTTCAGAGGAACAATTACTCTAGAAGCAGGAAATGTGGACAAACAGTACAGCAGCAGACGTTCTGGCCACAAGTGAGGCTGTTCATTTCCAAGCAGAGAGGAGACGGAGGCTCTAAACAGGATTTCATAATACATCAATCAAACAGCTTATTAATACACAGATGTTGACAATATTATGCCATTATATCCATTTCACTAACAATATCTCACACTAGTGCAGGTTAGTTCATAGTACATGGCTCCTGTGTGTGTGTGTGTGTGTGTGTGTGTGTATTTATATATATATATACAGTATGAGCTGAAATTCCATATATATACCCAAATTCTTATTTCAAAGGATTTCAAAATACATAACAATTCATTATTAATAAACAGATCTTGAGAAAATCATACCATTAAACTAACAAGCAAAGAAAAAGCTATATTTTATTATATGGGCCCTTTTTATGGAACAGTCCTTTTTCAAAAGGTTCCAGGAGTTTCCCTAAAGGCTTCTGTCAGTATGGCAAGCCAAAAACCCCATTCAGTATATGCAATAGCTTTTCATTTTTACTTTACAAATGGTGCCATTTCTTAATTTTATACCAAATACATTAGGGAACAAAACCATGCATTCATTTTTCTTATTATACTTTCTCATAAGTATATGTTATAGGTGCAGGTGAGAAAATTCAGGTTTTAAAAAGGATGCTGAAACATTTGACTTGCTTAGAGTGACAATCTAGGATCCGTTTGGGCTTTTTGAGTCCAAATGACTACAGTCATGTGGCCTAAAGTTGGGTGATCCAACGCCATCACAGTGAGATGCTTAATGAATATGGACGGCTCTGTCTGAATGAACCTGAGTCTTACCGTCTATAGGCAATCTGCCTGTGGTCTTAAAAGAAAGGCATGTCGATCAGGGCTCACTCCCAGCGCGGTGCGGTTTGCTGCCATGCGTGGCGCTCTGTGAAGCCCCTAAACCCTCTAATCCGAGCACTAGGCCAGGCTGGGCTTATTACACCCGCGCTCGGTGTAATGACGGGATCTTGGCAGCAGCGCTCCTCACATTACAAAGCCTTTCTGCTTAGGGAGGAACCAGGGCAATCGTCTGGCTTTCCTCTAACAGCACGCAGGAAAACACCTCACTGCAGAGGGATAGCAAAAACTTGGAGTGTGTCATTGCAGGCGAACAAAGACATGTTTTTTGTTGATTCGCTATGATGCTGTCGTCAGAATCAAGGATTTGCAGGCTTGGACTTTGCCACTCTAATTTAATATTACATTAAGCATTATCCCCTTAACAGTGGAAATCACATCAGTGACATTAAAGAGCTCATTTCAGGGAAAACCAAACCTGCCTTGAAATAAGAATTTCACTGTATGTAAACTTTATTATTGCTCCAAAAATTAAAGTTCACTCTAGACTTCACTTCATGCGTGGAAACGGCACGTTTTGAACACACCATGGTTGTGACATCACAACCATGACCACATTTACATATCCACCCCATAGCAGCTGAAGTTTTTCAAGAGCCTCTTCAATATATGTCAACCCACAGGTTGTTTTCCTAGCCTGTTGGAAGTATACGGTTTAAAAAACAAACAAACAAACAAACAAAAAAAAAAAACACAACTACAACAAAAAGAGTAGAAAATGGTCATTAACAATGGAATAAGTCTGTTTTTAAAACATGGTATGTGTCAACATCACAAAATAGACTTGAAATGGAAGAAAACTATAGAGTACAGACTCTTTTAGTTATGACAATCAGTGTTAATCTGATCTAAAATGGGTTTAACTGTTGCAGTCTCACCGGAAACCGTTTTACTGCACAGGGGATTATTTAAAGCATGTTAAGGAGGGGAGATTATGAAAGACTCATCCTTATGTATCAGGTATGTAAGTGACTCGATGCCTGCGCGATTCCCCTCCCTTAATGGTTTGTGTCCATCTGACCCCTCTGGCACGGTCGGCAGTGCGCTGAGATTCCTCAGGGTTTCCTCCGTCCTGCTGCAGCGTCTGGCCCTCAGCCGGGGCATTTCCTCGGGTCTTCCTGTCCGGCCCAGGCGGCTGCTCTCTGGGCCACTGCCTCCTGTCATCCCTGCCTCTCCCCTTCCCTCTGGATCCCCCCTGCCCCTCCATCCCCCAGCTGCAGCCACGCTCTCTCTCTTCTTTCCTCCCTCCTCCAGAGGGTCGCGGTCTGCACCCCCCCTCTACTGTCCCTCATCCTGGAGGGAAGCCACTGGCAATAAATTCCATCTTCACACCCATTTTGACAAATGGACCTTCACCTCTCTGCGATAAAAACAACAGAGTGTGTTGCCGCGTCGTGCCTTCTGACGCAAGGGCCAAGGCCCAGTGGAGAACTGGGCACAAACCTAAACTGCAGATATGGCACAGAGTTTTCTGCCCTTTTTGATGCAAATGTATGGATTTTTTAATTAAGTAAAGTGTCACTTATAGTCACAGGTGAACATACCAGACCGCAGCAAACACTGTGAACAATGTGAAATTCTTCTCTGCATTTAACCCATTAACCAAGTGAAGCAGTGGGCTGCCCTTCTGCCAACTTTGCACAGGGGCACCTCAGTGGTACCACTGGCAGTCCTGAAATTTGAAACCATGATCTTCTGATCACAGGGGCAACTCCCTAACCACCAGGCCACCAGCTGCCCAAAATCTACTCAGAGTTGGACCTGAACCCATGGCCTTGCCTCTCAGGGCATGGTGCGTGAACCAGTAGACCATACGGTGCATTTAAAAAGGCTAATTAAATTAAAGTGACATAAGTAAAGGCAGGTTTGGTGTCTGAAGTTTGCTTTCTCAGTTTGAAACTGAAGCTACGAGGCTAACGTGGCTAAGTAATGGAAGGATATAAGCCCCCATTACTGCATGCCTATCATCACACACTTACCTCAAACCATGTTGAGTTGTTAAACAATCTCAAACAGACTTGCTTATGTGGTTTCTGACACTGTATGACACACTTTTATCTGTAAATATGGTCAGAGTCATTTTGTTCATGCTTTTGTCCCCCGGTTCAACTTCTGTAGTTGCTTGCTTCGGTAGGATCTGGCAGCCATGGGTTGACATCATGCGCCTCGCAGTCTGAGAAGTGAAAGGCCATTGGCTATCGCTTCCAAACCCACAGACAGGCAGATGGGCAGATAAGATACACAGCACTGAGCACACAAATCAAATCTGCTTGTAGACACTCACATACAGCAAAGCCACATGCACTGATGTAGGCGAACACACAGCACTGCAGTGCTGCGCAAACCATTTCCAGAGAAAGAACAGCTGGAAAACACACTGTATTAACATCAGCACATTGCCGGGAATGTATTAACACAGCTCTGCATGTGTTTCATTGTTAGCTAAGTTATCAGCACCAGCAGTACAATGTCCAGTACGGCCATACAGTAGTTCTCTGTGTTACACCCTGTTCGCATGGTTGTTTACATAGAACTTCCTCCGATCAATTTGTCTGCATGTTGAGATTCATGGCAGTCTAATATGAAATGGTTCAGATTCCTTTACAGTGGTTGGGAATTGAACCAGGGGTCACAATGGCTATAACTAGGGTTGCCAACGGTCCCGAATTGTCCGGGACATCCCGAAATATGGGTGATTTTGATTTGTCCCTTCAGGGCAGCTCCAGTCCTGTATTCAAATCACATAATAGACTACTGTAAGCATGGCAAAACTCATGCCAACATTGCTATGAGACATGGTTGTTGGTGTGCGTGTGTGCACTGGCCACTAGTGGTGAGCGGTGACAAAATTATAGACTGTGTGGTTTGTCCTTTTACACTGCGAAA
>JBBPCX010115923.1:0-20648 GCA_037974365.1 Hydrocynus forskahlii
GGAGAGAGAGAGAGAGAGGGGGAGGGAGAGAGGGAGAGAGAGAGGGAGAGGGGGGGAGAGAGAGAGGGAGAGGGAGGGAGAGAGAGAGAGAGAGAGGGAGAGAGAGAGAGAGAGAGAGGGAGAGAGAGGCGAAGAGGCAGCAGTCAGCTGTGCGTTACCGGGGAGCAGTTTATTATTGTTCAGCCGTCTGCTGTGACGACCAGGGCGAAGTGGAGGTGAACCACATGCTTCAGTTGAAGCGAGTCACATCTACTGTACCGTTAAGATTTTTTAACAGGCTGACTGACCTCTGAAATGCTTCTCAGCATCTTTCATCTATTTCCCATGAGGGCAGTAGTTTAATGTTCACTCATTTATGATCTGATTCTTTTGCCATCCTCCCTCACTGTGAGGCAGCGAGCTACACAACAGCTTCTACAAATAGACTTTTCTTGGGGTTGGAGTATAAATAGCTCTGTGGCACAGAGGGGGAGGGACAGAGAAGAAAGGGGCGGGAGAAACGATGAGAGAAGAAGAAGGAGGGGCATAGATGTGTAATCTACAAACAGCACATTTTTTCATGCTGTTCCAGCAACGCACCATTTGTACTAAAAGACATCTCAGCCTTGTCGCTGCGGGAGAAGACGTGGCTCCAGGCCGTTGCAGGGTTAAAAACAAGTGGAGGCTGGAGTTCTGAAATGAGTGTGTGCAGGGCTGAGGAGTCATTTGAGTGTGTGTGGGTTAACTGGTGGTTTCAGACGGCTGGCAGGGAACGAGGAGGAGTGAATGAACGACTGACTTAACTCTCAGAGACAGGAGGGCCGGGGAGGTGGACACTGACACGTGCTTAAAGGCATGCAGAGGCGACCAAAAGCGGCTGAGCTGATTACATAAAGGGTTCTGCATAGGGGTGGAAAATATACATATAAATATAAAACATAAAATGGATATAAATATGTTTGTGTGTGTGTTTGGATAACAAAGGGCTCGCATTCTACATTCTCCTTCTAATACATTTTTTCCCTGATGTTTGAGTTTGTGTACCAAAAGGATTTCGGAATTCATCATAATTGATTCAAACATGAGCATTTTCCAACCACAGAATTAAACAGGCTACTTTTGTTATAGTGCTTTTAAGGCTGATATATATAACTCATCTCTTTTCTGATTGGTTGCTCTGTATCACAGCTCATTTGAAAGATGGCACGGAGTTGAAACACTTCTTAGAACCTCAGACTTTAGGCTGAACAAGGAGACTTGGAAATATGTGGGTTTTGTGACATCACAAAAAATGATCTGAAAAATGAGCTATTTGTGCAGCTTAGTTTCCATATATGGACTGGGCAGATATAAATATTTTTTTAATAATGTATATAAATATATACTTTTTAATTCCAGAAAAGTGATGATATGATTAATGTATCGAAAGCCACAGTCACAGTTGCAACATGTAGAGGTTTAATCACAATCCTGATATTCTGTCCATATTGTGCAGTCACAGCACATACACAGAAAAAGCTCATCTGCTAGTTGTAGCTTCTATGTGGTATCAGAAATGCAAAGACTAATATCAAAATGAGTGATCTGATATGGCAATGCTTTTAAAAAACAATCATTTTACAATATTGGCCAATACTGATCAGACTAGTTAACATTAGTAAAGCAGAAGCGGAGCCTGAGGAGGCGATTGGTGGTGGGATGCTGAGGGGGTGAAGGAGTCCAGTCACAGAGGAAGTGAGACAGAAGGGGCCAAGGAGAGGAGAACAAGAGTTTTCAGCGGAGTGAGAAGAGGAGAGACATGTGAGGAGGGGAGAAAAAAATAAAGTTTCCATTTGTGATTTCCCACGGATGTCACATCATGTGACTGTTCTCGGGAGAGGGACGCCTGCACAGCACAACAAACAAATGGACGAGTGTTTACTCTGCCCTGTGTCAGCGAGGAGCCGAGGCCAGTCGCATTCGTCGCTGGCGCTCTCTGTAGGACACTTCAGAACCTAGACACCATCCGGCACACGTAACCTGAGCTAAGCCTCTTGAATGTGTCCTTATTAAACAGCAGGAGGGAGAGAGAGAGAGCCAGAGAGAGGGTTACGAATAAAGCTGCTGTTAATCGTTATTGTGATAACGGTCTCTGCAATACTGGTATTGCGGTCAGGTTCGCTGATTAGTCTGGATGGTAAATAAAATTTTAATTTTGTGTTGTTAACTTCTGGTATCTGGCTCTTTATATTTCACATGAATTCGATCTAATGAGCTTTTTTAGCTGTCAGTTTCATGAGAAATTTTGAAAAAGTCGCCTGCAATATTATCGTGTTTGATTTGTTTTCCTATTAAACAATCAGAATAATCACTCCATAGTCAAATAATCATATAGTTATAATAATCACAAGGGCTGCTCGTTATATTGTCTGCTAATCATTATCATATCCGTTTCTGCAATACTGATATCACAAAAGGCTGCAATATTCAAATGAGATTTTAACCAATCACAATGTTTCTGACAGGGTGACCAATCACAGCTCCAGGTGAGTTACTGGGTGTTTTAATGAATTGAGGTCTTCATGTGGCCCAACAAAAGTCTCATTTTTAGCCATTAAAGTTGTTGAACTACTGTAGCCAGAATAAGGAGATATACAGCTCTGGGGAAAAAAATAAGAGACCACTGCAATTTACTTTTAAATCAGCATCTCTGAGTATGACAGCCATTTCATGCCAGTGTCTGTTAAATTCCTACACAAGCACCTCATTCTGCTTTATGAGGTACTGATTAGTGATCACCTGAATTACATCTTATTTAATGAGGAAAATGACAAAAAACACAGCTGTAATCAACACACTCCAATATGTAGCAGTAAAATCGCAATATTGATATCGCGTGGGTACAAGTGACACTCCCTCTTTTCTGTTTACTTATCCTATCTGTGGACCTTGGGAGTGAGCTTATTTGGGCTCAGTTCTGAGGCTGCATGGTGGCTTTGTGGCTGCAGATCAAAGACCAGCAGTTATTCATGAAACAAGACACATCCAGACCAAGGTTGGAAGAATAAAGCAAAGGGCATCAATAAGCACAATAACCCTTAACCGACCTGTAGATAACATTTGTTTGTTCGTATTATGTCGCCAATATCCCTGTGTAATTATGTCATAAACTTATATTCAGACTAAGGTACAGCACTGTGCAAAAGTCTGGAGCCACCCCTCATTTCTGCCTCCAAAGATCCAGACTTTCTTGTTATTTTAATGCAGTCTTGAGTCCCTGAACCTGACCAGATTCAAAGGAATTTTATTATTTAATTTTTAATTTTTTATTGTTTAGCCATATAATGACCCACGTATTAATCATTCAAGTTTAACAAAGCACATCTAACTTAAATCCTGAATCAGTGAATAAAAAGGTGTAGATGATTCCAGATGATCAGGCGGTGATCAGTATACTGGTGGTGCTGAATGCTGCGTGGTTGGAACTCCTTTATCTAGGCACCTTGTATCTTTAGGCACTAGTCTGTCACCATAAAACATTTGTTCTGATTTCTTTCATTTAATCTACTCAGTATGCTGAAGGTAGGACAGTTTTACAGGCATAAAATAGTGTTTTTTCACCAACAAGGTGATTCAAAACAAAATGTGAAGAAATAAGGGTGGTTCAAGACTTTTGCACAGTGCTGTGTAATAGGGGTTGATATGTAATGCATCAAATGGGACCGAGGTGGACAACATGATGACACTGTTATCGTACATAGATTTCAACACCACGAATACTGGCCAGTTGCGTACATTATAAAAATGGAAATTTGGACAAACTGACAAACATGGGCCTGCTTGGATGTAAGAAAAAAATAATGCAGTAAACCAGTGTATTTTGCAATGCTACAATAAAATAGAAAGTTATTGTGAGTGTTTTGTCATTTTCATTACACAATTTCACATCATCTCATTTGCAATTACATTTTTGTTTAAAAAGTTAAAGGGGGAATGCCACAGATTTTTAAAAAGAATTATGCAGTGTTTTCATGTGATGCACAGACACTTGCATAGTTGGAATTGTTCAGTGATGGTGACAGGAAGAGGATGTCACAGAGATAATAACAGAATGTAATTACTTAACATGTATGTAAATGCTGCCTGCCCTGATGACTAAAAAATGTTCACCACACCGCTTGATTTGTATTCCTAGTAAATAATCATAATAATCACTAAGGCTGCACGGTATATCTTCTGCTAAGAGTTCTCTCGATATCAGTTTCTGCAATAGTGATATTGCCAAGGGCTGCAAAATGCAAATGACCCTCTAACCAATCACAGTGTTTCTGACAGGGTGACCAATCACAGCTCCAGTTACTGGGTATTCTGATGAATCAAGGTCTTTATGTAATCCAACAGAACAATCTAATCTTTAGCCATTAAAAGTGTTGGTGCCTGAATGGGCGGGGCAAAATAGCTGTAGCCAGAATGTGCTATCATGTGTAGGTTTGTGACATCACAAAAACCTTTGATTTGAAAACGGGCTGTTTTTGTAGTCTATTTTCCATATTTGGACTGTGTGGATGTAACCACTTGAAACAATATTTACCGACTTTAAGCCTTTTCAATTCCACAGAAGTGATGAAATGGGCCCTTTAATATCATGAAAGGTATTACAATCAACACTGATATTCTGTCCATATTGTGCAGCTCTAATAATTACCTAACAATTCTATGTACTTTCTGGATAGTTTAATCATTTTTTGCATCTGTTCACACAGTATTGCATTTTTCCCCTCTTGAGTGTCTGAGAGTGTGTTATTTCTGTGGTGTAGTGTGGTGCTCAGGTCTCTCTGACTTTTCTGTGAGCTGGTCCTCTGATGCACATGTTCCCAGAGAGAAACAGAAACTCAAACCGTCTGGAAAACATTACTTAGATTCCTGCAGGCGGGGGCTCTGGTTATGCTGGCTAGTGAGACACGCACACACGACTTAAAACCTGAAGCTGAAACAACAAGCCCCTAACAATACCCTGACGTTGGCATTGTTGTCCTCCAGCTTCAGGAGGCTGGAGATCATATGATATCAGTGGTTCGTCTCAGAGTCGATAGTTTAGTGAAACCTGGCAGGAAACGGCAGTCTGGACGGTCCTGTCCAGCAGAGGGCGTCGTTCTGCTGCAGAGGGCAGCATAGGTGACCTTGACTAGGGCTTTACCTTGTGTGTGTGTGTGTGTGTGTGTGTGTGTGTGAGAATATAACAGGTGATTTGTTCTGTACTGAACCAGTCAGGCAAGTAGAAGAAAAGAAAAAGTATCTTGCACAAACCTTTTCTGTCTCTTTCCTCTTTCTCGCCTCTCCCTCATTTCTCTCTCATTTGTTCTCATATGCTCTGTTTCTTGTTACTTTCTCTCTTTCCTCATCTCTTTCTCTCTCTCTCTTTTCTCTCTCCTCTCTTTCCTCTCTTTTCCCTCTCTCTTCCCCTCTCTCTATATCTGCCTCTCTCTCTCTTAGCTCCATGAGCTCTGGTCAGTGATTTACAGAGGAGATATTTTGTTGACCTCTGCCCTCTTTCATGGCTTTTCTTAGCTTTATGTACTTTTGGCTACTTTATATTTCTAAAGTGTGTTTCATCTGTCTCTCCATCCACTTTGGATGTTCAAGCAGATGTGAGTCTTCATATCTATAGGCTGTAATTCAGACGACCCCATCTGTATTGAGTTCTGCTCCTGGAGTTTAGTTGCAGTGCAGCTCTTGCATCTTCTGAAAAGCTCTGCAAGACATGATTAGGGACACACCATTGGGAGATTTGTGCTCTAAAGTTGGTTAAATCATTATTTTGATGATGTCAGGTCTGTATTGCAATTTTATGGTGTAAATAAGGCAAAGCACATTTGTGGGCTTTCATTGTATTTCATGGATTTTAGTTCTGTACCAAAAAGTCATATCATAATTCAGCATTGTACTAAATAGTCAGTTGCCTCTAACTCCATGTATTTTAACTTTTTTATTTAAGAATTTAAAATGCCAGTTTGGGTCACCGAACAGCAAAAAAAGGCACACCTCATTTCTTCATATTCTGCTTCTGAAGATCCAGACTTTCTTGAAACAGTATTCAAGAAGCCTGGAGAATTATTCCTGAAGACACTTAAAGAAATGACAGGAAAGCTTCTCTTAGACAGTTCAGGCAGTGTTGAAGAATAACAGCTGTTATGCCAAATACTGACTTTTAAAACTAGTTAGAATTATGCAATCTCTCTGTGTTTCTACTGTATTTACAAGTGCGTATGTAATAAATCACTGTACCTTATGAAGAAATGAGGGTTGGCTCAATACAGTACTGTACTTATAATGAATTGTGGTTGAATCACCCCCTTCAGTCATATTTGCCACAGTGCATTTTCAGTAATTAAGCTGATTGTGGTCTAAGTGCACTTGGCAGTATTTCTGATTGTTGCATTAAGAGGCCCCTGCTGAACTGTTTACTCACTAAAACTGAACTGGGGTGGGGGGCCGTTGGTACTCGACCTGATCTCTGGCTTGTGGATACATTTAATTTTAACACTTGATACCACCAAGGGACCTTTCTAGTTCTTACCCCATACCCCTCCTCTTCTTTGGCTTGGCCCAGCTGAGGGTTTGTGTTTTCTCTCATTCTCCTCACTTTACGCGTCCAGGTCCAGATGTGAGTTCCGTTCCTCGGTGCAAGAAATGCATATCTGGCCGGTTTCTATCGTAGGGCTGCAGAGATTGGATGTTTTGGGTTGTTTTTTTTTTTCCTTTTTTTTGATGTAAAGCTCAGACCTGACTTTAAAATGCCAACACAGGAAGGAGAGGCTGACTGAGAATGTGTGAGAGAGTGAACGAAAGAGGTATGGGAGGGAGGGAGACAGAGAGGGGGAGTGTGTCACTTTTCATGGGGACTTGTGCCTCCGTGGAGAGAGGGAGAAAGAGGGGGGGTTACGGAGAAGAAGGGGAGAGGAAAGAAAAGGGTACAAGTAGGAGAAATGGCAGCTGGAACAGTCCTGCACATGGGGCTGTAATAAGAAACCTTTTTGCATCAAGTCTTTGACGTGGATTCCTCTCTTGGATCATAAACGAGAAGCGACACACTGGAAGAAAAGAAGATATGAAGTACAGAGGAATGGTAAGAGAAAAGCCGTAACTTTTTTAGCTTTTTGCATGTGTCCTGCGGAAGGCCAGAGCCATAACTCTGCTCTGATTATGGACATGCAGTTTCACCACTAACTCTCCATTCGTACCATATGGTGATTGTGTTTCATAAAGTTTTTGATGGGATGGAAGTGGCCGGTACAGATGAGCCATGGGGCTAAATGTGGCACAGGGTATGTCGTGAGTGAGTGTTGTGCTGAGAGTCTGACTACATTGATTTACTCTATGTCTAGCAGGATTGGGAACCATAAGAAATAACCCAGTACCAGGTACCCTTTTTACATTTTTGGTTCTGCTTATTGGTTCCTAAATACTAAATATCTGCAAAGACATTCATGACCAGCAGCCAGGACCTGTTTTAGGTCATGCGTCAACGTATTATTATTATTTTTTAAGGCATTAGTTAGCATTTGACAGTCAGAACGTTCAGAATAAAGATATTTTTTGTCATAAAAACATTCATCCTGCCTTTTTTACAATTGAAATGTGGATCAAATGAGAGCCGAAATTAGTGAGCAGAAGCAGAATCTGAATAGGTAAAATTCAAACTCAACCCTAATGTCCAGCAGTGAATGTTTAACCCTTTAAATTGTCAAAAACAATTTCACACACTTTTCTAACTTAAGCAAAAGTCAGCCACACAATCACTGGACTTTTAGGAGAAAAAAAAAAACCTGTGAGCTATGAGCCCTGGAAAGCTTCTGATTTGCAACGGCTTCATCCCAAAACCCAATGCCAAACACACTGTCACTGCAGAAAAAAACATGAAGGAACACTATCAGTCACGATTTGGCCTCCCCAAAGCCCAGATCTCAACAATATTGAAGCTGTATGGGAACATCTGAACAGAGAAAAAGGCAGCCAACGTTCATAGAAGAGCTTTGGAACGTCCCTCAAGAAGCCTGGAGAACTATTCCTGAATACACTTTAAGAAATGACAGGAAATCCTGTCTGTGTTCAGACTGTGAACGGTGGTCATAGCAGTGGTCAGACCAAATATGGACTTTAAAGCTGGTTAAACAAACCCTCTTTGTGTTTATACTGTATTTACATGTGCATTTACACAGGTTGCAGTAAATCACTGTTCCAGTGTACTGTCTCTTTTTCCTACAAAACATAAAGAAATGAGGGGACTTGTGTACATTGTATCTACAGCTCTTTACTCTTAATCTTCTGTTCTCCTCAGCCATCCTCAAAATTTATGTGTGCATATGCATGCAAGAGTGTGTGTTTCTTCATCTGCTTTGCCACAAAGTAAAGTGTAGCAATCTCTGGTTTTGGCTCAAGCCTCTCCGTAGAAATTAAGACACTGGATAGAGAGAGTAGGAGTGAAAGAGTGACGGTGTTAATGAAACTGCTGTCAGTCAGTAGTTTCCACCCTGCACATTTCTTTTTGCCTGTGTCATCCCACTGCTCTCATAATAACAAAAGCTGCTGCATACATGCTGTTAAACACGCACTGTGCAGTGGTGTGAGTTTCGGTCACTCACACACAAAAATTGTTTCTGTTACATGAGGATTTTATTTCAGTGCATGACTGTTTGAGAAGTAGCACATGGGTATGATCAGCGTGGAAAGTCGGGTTTTCAAGCTGTCATGTGTAGGCCCATCACGATCATAAATGTTTAACCAATGATTTATTGCCCTGTACAATACTGTGCAAAAGTCTTGCACAGTCTTTCTTCATATTTTGCGTTCAAAGTGCCAGACTTTCTTGAATTTTTTGTGTGGTCTTGAGGAACAGTTCTCCAGGCTTCCTGAAGCACTTTCAAAGATTCTCATTTTCAGTCCAGTCTCTGAAGCTGACCAGTTTCAGAGGAATGTTTTTTGTCTGTAAACCCACACAGTGACCTACGGATGAATCATTCAAGCAGAACAAAGCACATCTAACTTAAGGCCTGAACCAGTGAAGATACAGGAGCAGGTGATTCCAGATGATCAGGTGGTGATCAGTATACTGGTGGTGCTGAATGCTGAGTGGTTGGAACTCCTTTATCTAGGAACCTTGTATCTTTAGGCACTTTGCAGCCTGTCAAAGTAAAACATTTGTTCCCATTACTTCTATTTAATCTACTTAATATGCCAAAGATAAGACTACAATAAAAAATAAAAAAACAAGAAAGTCTGGATATTTGGATGCAAAATTGTGCAAGACTTTTGCATAGTACTGTAGATGTGTCAGCAGGTGTTGTTTGGAATGAACGTTGCTCATCTGAGTGCTATCCAGAGTTTTTCCGGCCTGTACTCATTTCAGCAAGAGGAAATGAAGTTTATTCATAAAGACACAAGTCTGTAGTTCACTTTCAAGGATTGTAGCCACTCTACTTTTGGACAAATGAAGGGGGACCTCTGAACCCTAGCTTGTGTTGCAGGACTCTAAAGCTGCTTACGAGTGCCTTGGTCAGGAGTAAGGCATAGAATACAGCTGGTCACTGTTATATCCCGTGTGTGTGTGTCTGTGTGTGTGTGTGTGTGTGTGTGTGTGTGTGTGTGTGCATGCGCGCGCTTGCGTCCATGCCTGTGTGTATGTGTGTGTATTTATCTCTTGGTGAGGACCAAATATTTAAAGAAGTGGGGGTATTTTGCTTGTCCTCGCATGGAAACGTGCTGTTCACCACAAATTCAACTTTTTATGTCTGTCTGTGTGTACATTTATTTACATTTTGTGTACAGTTTGCAGTAAAATATTTGTTCCTGTTTCTTTCATTTAGTCTACTCAGTATTCCAATGTTAAATCAGTTTGACTGGCAGAAAATTGTGTATTTGCACCTACAAGGTGATTCAAAGCAAAAAATGTCCTTACCAGGAAATGTCTGTAAATGTTCTGCATGCATTGCACCTGTTGAGGCAGAGCCCATCACACCTGTCTGTCAACCTTTCTATGGCTGATTCTCAGCAGCTGAATGTGTTCTTAGCCTTCCATTACTCTCCGTGTAAAAAAGTCTCCCTCTATAGTGGTGAGCTGTTCTGAAACTTCAGCTGCAGCAGTTTGAACAGTGATTCGCCAAGCTTTGCTATTCTCATACAACTTTAGAAAAAAGTCCAAAGCCAAAGGGAAGCCCTAAACCATCCAGCTCTTTACCCCCCCCCCACCCACCCATTTAGTGTCTTCGACTTTGCTCTACTCTCAATTTAGTTTCCACACTTGGTCCGTCCCTGGTTTTCCCCTCTAAGTGGAGAAGGAGAGAAAGCCAGATGATTCAGGATGGAAAAATGTGGTGCCTTCATAGAGTTCAACATCACAATTTTTCAAAAGCTTCAGTTTTGACCATCCTTGGTAAAATGTATAAAATGTAAGGGGTACAGCACCTAACCTCACATTACTCTGGAGAGGCCTGTCTCTGAAGGAATCTTTGGAGGAATGTGACCTGTCCACCTCCTCAGTCTTCATCACATTTAAACCCCTTCTTTGACGGGTAATACACGACGTTATATTTATGGCATTTGGCAGACGAGTATCACAGATGTAGGTGAATGTAGTGTTAGAGGAGTTATTGGTGTAGTGTGGTGTGTCCAAGGATTCTTATTGATGTAGTGTGATGAGCTGGCCAAGTTAGGAATCGAACCTCTCCTCTCCTGCTTGGAAGGCAGCGATGTTATCCACTACACCAGTGATCATCAACTGGCGGCCCGCGGGCCACATCCGGCCCGCCAGAGCTTTCCATCCGGCCCCCAATGGAAAAGGAATGGATAGCTAAATTTTGCACTCGCCCGCGGAAGTGTTCTGAGAGTGGGAGTTCTCCTTAGATTAAAATTTCTCTGATATTGCTGAATCAGGAATAGCCTAGTGAGAAGGGAAAATTATGTTCCTACATTTATTTTTTTCTAAATCAAATGAAACAAGAATTCAATCTGTCAGTAATCCACCATGCATGGAAATGACTTCCAGCTGTACCGAGTTAAGACTGATGTGTGTATATAAGGAAGCCGAAACAGATGCTTCGGCGCAAATCATTGTTCAAACTACGCGTGTGACAGTGATGCTAAGTGTGACAGCCTCACAAATAAGAAACCTAAAATACCGCAGTCGCCCCATAGTGGCTTGCTGCAGTACAGGTAATATGAGTCTGTTAACATTGACAAAGGCTATAAAATAGAAGGAAATTTGGAAGGAAAATTAATATATCAAATAATAATATATTACTTAAGATACAATATTAATTTTATTTTATTTTAGGAGAGCATTTGGCCCTCACAGTGTCTGCCCGAGAAAAATTCTGGCCCTTGGACAAATTTAGTTGACGACCCCTGCACTACACTAATCAACCCGTTTACTTTTAAGACTTTTTAAACTGCATCCTTCACTTTCACTCTTTCGGAGCCAGTTCACTAAGAGATACTAAGTGTAGGATATTGCAGCGGTAGGACTGCAAAAATGCTGCAATGACCTCTAACGCTAGGATGGTGTAATTTTCATTCCTCAGTTTTCCATTTGAATGTTATTGATGTCTTTGTAACTTGAGAGGTGCTGACAAAAGGCAATGATGAGTCTGCAGATTTCACTGACACTGATCTGACCCTCCCTCCAACACCCACCCCCCCTGCATTTGAGCTCTTTTCATTCATGCCTTTCAAAGTGCATACTTAAAACGCTTTTGAAGGTCAAACAAACAAAGAGCAGGCCTTGTTTAAGAGCCACTGCACTCTTGTTTCTTGCAGGTCTCTGCCTGTTTGAGCTCTACATGATTGGAAAGGAGTGGAAAGGAAAAAGATATGATGGGGAAAGCAGAGAAAGTGAAACAGAGAGTGCTGGTGCATGAATAAGCCCTGAGAATTTGACAGCGGTCTCCTGCCAGGACCTGTCTCTTTGTTCCTTGTGCAGGATTTGGAAAAAGTGACTGAATGGCAGAGCGCTGTAGGTAGCCTGCTTGACCTGCACAGACGGGGAAGGGGGCGCAGGGTGGGAGCAGGAAAGCAGAACTATAAAGCTCATCTTGGAACAATACGGTAATGGAGCGAGCGGCCGAAGAACGCGGAGAGAGGGAAGTGGACTTGAGACAGGGGTTTTCTTTCTTGTTTTTGGGAATGGCCCTTTTCTGCATGTTTTTGTGCCTCCGTGCTGTTGCTTTAACAAAGCGTTTTCCCTTTTAGCCATTGGAAGACGTTATTTGTCGCAGGAGATGGCCAGATAACAAGCTCCCTGAACTGTGAACAGAACCTGAGATTAGCCGAGCCCTCTGGTTAGTCATGCACACACGTGCTAACACACTCTCCTGCAGGCTGACCTTGAGTCAGGCAGGTCTCCAGAGGTCTCCACAGTAAAACTTTACTTTCAAGCAACTACACTGAGGCTTAAGGACTGAAAGAGACCGTTACAGAGCAGGGTGTGAGTTGATCTACCTCCTAAGGTCATTTCATTGTGACAATATTTAACTAAGACCAAACTACTTTTAATTTTGTTTCTTCTGCTGCTGACTCAAATGGCAATGTTCCCCTGTTGTTTTATATTTTCACGTAAAATCGAAGTTATGCATGAGGACAAAGCTGTCTGCATTATTAATCCTTGTTTGGGAAGGAATAAGAAGGTGAATTGCTTCAGTTTTTAAAGAATGAATTGAATTCATTTGCTTAGAGTCATGTCTAGAAACTTTACCATCATAACTTTTAAGTGTGTACCATATAGAATGTGTCACGTCTGATCTGCTTAAGACTGGTATTATTGCCAGTGCTGATGCAGCACCTTTCTAATGAATATAGAGTACTCAAAAGTGTTGAGCCACCCCTCATTTCTTACTATTTTGCTTCCAAAGATCCAGACTTGCTTGTATTTTTAATGTAGTCTTGAGGAACAGTTCTCCAGGCTTCCTGAAGGACTTTCAAAGTCTTTCATTTTCAGTCCAGTACCTGAACCTGACCAGTTTCAGAGGAATGTTTTTGTTTTTTTTTAAGCCACACAGTGACATACGTATGAATCATTCACACATAACAAAGCACATCTAACTTAAGGCCTGAACCAGTGAACAGGTGCAGATGATTCCAGATGATCAGGCGGTGATCAGTATGCTGGTGGTTGGAACACCTTTATCAAGTTCTTTCAGTAAATCTGGGTATGCTGAAGATAAGACAGTTTGACAGGCACCAAATAGTATTTTTGCACCTAGAAGGTGATATAAAGCAAAATGTAAAGAAATAAGGGGTGGCTCAAGACTTTTGCACAGCACTGTAAATTGAATCGCGCATTCTAGTGCATTCAGTGAGATTAAACAAATAAGTTTAAGCATGTCCCATCCTGGGTCGCTGTGTCTATGGGACGGCCTGGAGGCTGAAGGAGTAAGAGCTGAGGGAATGACTGAACAGTGAGAAGGTTCTGGAGGTTACACAGCAGCAGAGCAGTGATGAATTTGTAAACAAGACCAGTCCGGAGCTGAATGGCACACTGTTGCTCAACCCTGCTGTTGCTTAACAGATGATGTCAGTCTCTGGGCTCCAGGGTTGGTTTTACTCATGACTTGCCAACCACTGTAGGGATATTCAGAGAAGCGTTTGTTACAAGGCTGTCAGGCTGAGTGCCAATATAATGAGGCACCACCTCAACAATGACAGACGCACACATGCTTTTCCTGACATGTAGACACAAGGAACCCATGACAGATTCTGATAGGGCTTTGTTTTGTTAATATGATGCATCATTAATTTACACAATAACGCTCATCACCATTTATTAGCTCTGGCTGTAGAGGTTAAACAGGACTGGGATGGAGCGACTGAAAGGGAGGTGTGTGAGGTGTTGAATCAGGGATAAAGTCACTTCCTGGCAAACACTTGTCGTCTGTTCCAACTCCTCCCCTCAATATTTTTCTTTCTGCTCGCTTTCCCCAGTGAATTCCTCTGTTTTCATTCATAACATATGGGACGTCTGGAGCTTCTACAATTGGCCAGGATGGTGCCAGGTGATGTGTTGTCTATACCACTCAACTGTGTTATTTCCTGGTACGAACTGTGTGATTTAAATGAAGAATTCCAAATAATTCGACCCCCGGTTTACTTTCCAAGAGTACCCTCTGCGAATTTTTGATGTGGTAAAACAAAATGCCTAAAATTCATATTTTTACAGTCTAAAGCCTAAATATGTCCCCAAATATGCTCCAAAAACACTTTAATTTCATTTCAACCTCAGCTTAATACATTATCTTTAAAAAGGGTAAACTCGCAGGATACTGATCTGATGCGGTAATGCTGGACTGCAGCTGCCAGAGATGTGTCACAGGGCAGCAGCCAATCAGCAGCAAGGAGAAATGAATAAAGCTCTCGGATTGGCTACTTTCAAACCTCCCGCCCCTGAGTACAGCGGTATTTCACCATCCCATTATATGTTTTCGTATACAGTTGCTTTGTGTTCTTTTGACAGAACAAAAAATTTAATGCAGTTATATTTTTATGGAAATTTTTCTGAATTAATGTTACTATTTGTTACAAAATTAGTAAATTAGTTTTTTCTTAATAATGTAGCACAAAAATGCATGAAAAATTATAAATTGGCATGAAAAAAGCAACAAAAAAATATGCAGAGGATATTTGGTTTCCGCGAATTTGCGGGGGTTTCCATAAACAATTATTAGTTCGGTTCCAAGAAAAAATCAGAAAAAATCAACTGAAGCCGCTAACTCTGAACTGTGGTCAGCTGCGGGGGTACGTCAAAAGTTGGGCCGGACCACAAATTCTGCTTGCTCGAGTATTTGTTAGGTTTTTCGAATCTATATTTAGTATTCAAATCTATATTTAGTGTTTGAATTTCTGTTTGATATTCAGAAGATTCATTTTTTTTCTAGGCCTCCATATGTATAGTCTCAACTACAATACACTTTTTCAACCAATGTCTTTGAAAGAGACATTGATTGTTACAATGTTGTAAAATAATAATAATAATAATAATACAAAATGATAGCTGAGTAGGTTCAACCATCCATTTGACCCGCAAGCAGAGACACCCATAAAAATTTAGCGCAAAGTTTTATGATGAGCAGCTATACTGAAGTCTGTACTGAAGTGATCTGATTTGGTTACCACTTGTCTCTGGTGAGGACACCACTGAAACCAGAATGTCACACCTGTTTGTAGGTTGATTTCTAACTGAGAAATAGGCGGAGAACATCGATTGCTGCCATTGTTATCTTAAACTCTAATGGTAATAAATAAACTAATGATTGTAATTCACCACTATTACACCAAAAAGTGGCTCATGAAAGCTGTGTTGGAACATATAGTTGAACAAGTAGCTACAATCGCTGGTACATAAGCATCTGTTTGAATGCACTGTTGCCCTCTACTGGATATATTTAAAACTGCAATAATATACATACCTAATTATGGTTAATTATGAAATATGTCACCTTGTTGGTGATTTGTTTCTGTCAAAACTCTCTTATCTTTGGCATACTGAGTACATTAAATGAAAGAAATGGGAACAAATGTTTTACTGCAACAGGCTGCAAAGTGTCTAAAGATACAAGGAGCCTAGATAAAAGAGTTTCAGCCACTCAGCATTCAGCACCACCAGTATACTGATCACCGCCTGATCATCTAGAATTATCTGCTTCTGTTTCTTCACCGGTTCAGGCCTTAAGTTAGAAGTGCTTTTTTATGCTTTAATGAGTCAAATGTAGGTCACTGTGTGGCTTCACAAACAAAAAACATTCCTCTAAAGCCCACAGACTGGACTGAAAATGAGAGTCTTTGAAAGTCCTTCAGGAAGCCTGAAAAACTGTTCCTGAAGACCACATTAAAAATACAAGAAAGTCTGGCTCTCCGGAAGGGAAATTTGTACACCACTGTATTTGGCTAGTCTGTCCTGTGATTATATTTTGTATTGTTCTGTACTACATACAGTGTGCTATAAATGTATTCCAACATCTAACATCTGTCGATTTGGTTTTGAAAACATTTGAAATTGAAAAACATTTGAAAAGAAGTTGTGATTGGTGCATTGCTAGAAGCTTCTCTTGCTCCCTGCATCTTAATTAAATGCTCTCTCAGGTGCTCTCTCTCTCGCTCTCTCGCTCTCGCTCTCTCTCGTTCTCTCTCTCTCTCTCTCTCTCTCTCTCTCTCTCTCTCTCTCTCGGGGATGGGCACTGCTGCTGTGTCAGTGGCAAAACAACAGTCCTGGCAGCTGGTGTATTTGTACAATGTGTTTGTGTGTGTGTTTCGCTGCATAATCGCACATTTGTTCAGATGGGTGTGTGTGCGTGCGCATCACTGTTCTTGTGCAGAACAAAGAGAGCATGCCAGTTAATGCTGTCTAATCAGGGTCTGTGGGCAGAAATGAGGAAAAAGTGAAGCCCTGCTCCTTGCATAGGGCCCTGCATTCCTTTTTGTTTTTTTGTTTTTTTTAGTTTTTTTGCACTTTAGCTGCTGTTTCACAGTCTGAAAGGGGTTCAGAGATTTTAGGCAATGGATTTGGGTAACATGCAGGATCTGCTGTGTAAGACGCAAGCCTCTATTTTGGAGAAGGGCCTAATGGCCCAGAATACCGCTTCTCTAAAGGATGTAAGTAAACGTGCCCCTCCGTCCTGGTTGTAGATGCTGGTTTGGGTGGAGCTGCTGTTCAGTGTGCAGTGTGTTTATGTGGGAAGAGTTTAGTAATCGGTTCAGTGCGACTGTGTTTGTGATCGCTATGATGATATTTTCCATATCAGCACAGTTGTGCAAAGTTTTCATTAGAATTTCACCAGTACTCCAGCAGCCTATTACCGTAGATCTTTAGAATGTGCAAATTAATAAAACAGTGTAGAGCAGTGCAGCTAAAAACATAAACACAGTTCTTCTTAGTACAGGTTGTGTTTGTTTTTTGTTATTTCATTGTGTGTCAACACCCCTGTGTACAAAACATCAGTGTGGAGAGAGAGTGTGTGTGTGTGTGTGTGTGTGTGTGTGTGTGTGTGTGTGTGTGTGTGTGTGTGTGTGTGTGTGTGTGTGAGAGAGAGAGAGAGAGGTGGGGCAGTGTTGATGTGTGTTTGTTGTGTGTTTGACAGTAGAGCCAGGCTAATGATGATTATCATTTATAATTATTAATTTGTCATTTATCTTGACAAATTAGTATGTCTCCGTATCTGTACATGTCATGACGCCAGTGCTGCTGGAACATGTTTCATTATAAAGAGATGCAATAAAATAGTGTATATGTAATAGTATACATTAGTAGATATAATAGTCTAATTATAATTTGATAAGTCAGTGCAGGACAGGGTGTGAAACATTACATGAAAATCGTTTGATATTTCTTTAAATGTGGCTCTACTCACCGTATTTTGTCCAATCCAACTTCTCATACGTGGAAAAAAAATACATATTGTGACATTGTATGTTTTAAAAATGTTGAATTGTCAAATTGAGATTTTTTTTTTTTTTTTTAATTGTAGATAGGGTGTGTGACATCACACATCAATAATTGTTAATATTATCTCTCTCGCTCTGTGTTGCTCCTTCTCTTTTCTTCTCTCTCTCTCTGTCTTCTCACTCACCTCTTTCTTCTTTCTCTCTCTCTCTCTCTCTCCCTCCCTCTCTCACGCTCTCTCTCTCTCTCTCTCTCTTTCTCTCGCTCGCTCTCTCTCTCTCTCTCTCTCTCTCTAGGCGGGGAGTGACGGTTTGAGGGCAATGATGGAGAGCGCTCTGACAGCCAGGGATCGGGTGGGGGTGCAGGACTTTGTCCTGTTGGAGAATCACACCAGTGAGGTGGCCTTCATAGAGAACCTGCGAAAGCGCTTTAAAGAGAACCTCATCTATGTAAGAACCTCTGCAGGACATTCACCAGCTGACATTACAGGCCTTCAGACATGAGCAGCATAAAACTGGCTCAGAGTGAGCAGTCAGATTTTAAGGTTTTAGGGAGTTACACGATTCAATTTTGCACTCAAGTAAAATTTTCAAGTGAACAGCACTGTGGTGCTGAATGCTGAGTGGTTGGAACACCTTTATCTAGAAACCTGTTATCTTTAGGCTCCTTGCAGCCTGTTGCAAATTTGTCCCCATTTCATTTAGTATTTTTGTACCAACAAGGTGACTCAAAGCAAAATATGAAGAAGTGAGGTGTGGCTCAAGATTTTTGTACAGTACTTTATGTACTTATATGTCTTGAACATCATATGTAAAATAAAACTTAAATGAGTGTAAAATGAATGCCCACATTCATAAAATAAAGGTGCCACGAGTGATGCAACAGCACTGTGTAATATGTTGTGTATTCAGCATGTTTAATTAACACATTTTCGAAGTTTACCAAATTGATTCACAGCTGCTTTTGCATTTAACCACTTCCTAAAAACACACTGTAAGAGTGAGATTCACACCACTGGTCTGCATGTTCTTCTGTCACTGTCTCTAACAGACTTATATTGGGTCCGTGTTGGTGTCAGTGAATCCTTACAAGGATCTAGAGATCTACACCAAGCAGCACATGGAGCGATACAGGGGCGTCAACTTCTACGAAGTCTCTCCCCACATGTGAGTTATTGTTCCAGCCAGTGTTACTCTCCTGTTATACATTTATTTAATGCCTTTCTCAAACACTAGAACACTTTACAGTGTGACAACAAAACAAGAATACAAATAATAAACTCTCACCAACTACACAACAATAAGACCCGACAGACACCGAGAGGAATGTGACTGAATTCTGAAACGTGTATACACACACGAACACACGTTTCATATATATATATATATATATTTATATATATATATGTATAACACAGTGGCCAGCCAGCGGAGCAGTATGTGGAGACAGAACCTCAGTGGTGCTCAGTGGTGGGATTCAAATCCACATCCTTCTGATCGCAGGGACAACTCCCTAACCACCAGGCCTCCAATGAATTCCATCATCTGGGTGCAGAAACACTGAAGGACTCCCATAGAGGGCAGTCTGTATTTGGGTGCTGTGATTAAACCAGACTCTCTTGACCTTAATATATGGAACATGATGTAGAGAGGGAGTGATGCTTTCAAAATGTATAGAAGAATTTTATACAGAATACAGAAGTAAACTGTTCTCCTTACCATCCCAGTCTCAGGAGTGGTGTGTTTGACCCACTGAGAGATAAGAGAACACCTGCAAGATAACATGACTGAGGGCTGTGGTGGGGGGGTGCTGTGTGTGTGTTTGAGGGGACGGTGTGTGTTTCAGTGCTTTGAGTGATGGTGTGGAGTGAGCGGGCAGTGTGAGGTCAGGGGGAGATTCCCGTGCACTGCTGTAATGGGACACACACACACACACACACACACACACACACTGGTCACAGGCTCATGCAGGAACTGAAACTATTTATCTGAGCTGGCCAGGCAGGCTGGAACAACGCTGTGCCATTTCACAGCTCCCTTATGAAATTCAACAGCAAAGCACTTTCCATTATAAATACAAAGCCATCCATCTCCCTTAAACCACTATATAAACATACAGTACTGTGCAAAAGTCTTGAGGCACCCTGCAATAGCATCTTGAGAGCATCAGTCATGGATCGGCCTCCCTAAAAGCCCAGATCTCAACATTATTGCGGCAGTGTGGGATCATCTCAGCAGAAACACGACAAAAGGCAGCCGACATCCAAAGAAGAACGTCCTTCAAGAAGCCTGGAGAACTATTCCACTTAAAGAAAGCTTGTCTAAGAGCTGTGAAGGGTGGTCACAGCAGTGGTCGGATCAAATACTGACTTTAAAGCTGGTTAGAATTAAGCTCTCTTTGTGTTTACATGTACGTTTGCATATGTTGCAGTAAATCACTGTTCTGACCTACTGTCTCATTGTCCTATGAAAGATAAAGAAATGAGAGGTGGCTCAATTCTTTTGTACAGTACTATTGTTCAGGTGACAAATCAGTTTTTACTTTTGTCCCAAATGTAGTTGATCAGTCAAGAAATGTTGGGTGTACACGTTGCTTCTTTAGTTCTACAGTGGAGCGTAATGTAATTAAAAAGCACTTTATTTATTTTTAAAAAGTGTAATAAGCATCAAATCAAAACTAAGCACAAACAAACACAAAGTCCTCAACAGAGAACACACTCTGGAACATTTTAATACACAATTACTGTTTATTTGCTGAATTTAACATGATGTGCAAAAGTTGGAGCACATTTGTATTTTTATTTATTTTTTTATCCCAGCAAACAAATAGAAATTCTATTTCTGTTCTATGAATAGTCTCTGGATATAGTTTCACTTATTCTTTAAGGTCTTTAGTCACTGGTTTGCAATGAGTTCATTGAACGTTGCAATATACATCTTAAATTGTTGTTGTTGTTGTGGAACACTGATCCATTTAATTACCTGCTCATCCTGCTCTCTCCTCTCTCTGCAGTTATGCCGTGTCTGATAATGCGTATCGCTCCATGCGGACCGAGAGACGGGACCAGTGTATTCTGATCTCAGGTGAGAGCGGCGCTGGAAAGACAGAGGCTTCGAAGAAGGTCCTGCAGTACTACGCTGTCACCTGCCCTGCCAGTGAGCAAGTGCAGACTGTGAAGGACCGCCTGCTACAGTCCAACCCTGTCCTGGAGGTAAAGACCACTCATGACGCCCCAAACCCCCCCCCACCCCAGCCCCCAACCCAACCC
>JBBPCX010115959.1:0-20644 GCA_037974365.1 Hydrocynus forskahlii
ACATACAGGGGGTCCGTAAAGTTACGAGGGTCTGGATATACGCCCTTTTGAGTTTACGCCGCTCACGTGGGCAAACTAGTTTAGTGGTCCACGCTGGAAGAACACACAGTAACACGGCGCATGAGTGAGGGAATACACTTATCTAAGCACAAGTGTTCTGTTTGAGTTGCTTTGTTTGGCAACTTTTTTTACACTAATTTTTTGTCATTTTTTCTTAGTTGTGTTTATAGATTTTACAACCATGTTAGAACAGGTTAAGTTAGGCTAGGGTGTGTTTCGACACAAAAATCCAGGTTACATCACCATCATAGGAACAGATCTCCATTGTAACTTGATGACCCGTTGTATATAGATGTGTGTGTGTATATGTATGTATTCATATCATGACAAAATCAGCATGTTTATTTTAAGGCAGTATTATTTTGATTTTGGAAAAATTACAAAAATATGTTTTTCATTTGATCATTTAGTTTTAGTTTCATTTTAGCTGAAAAAAACTATACAACCTTTAGTCATTTTTTCCTGCCTGCTCCTGTGCCTGCACGCATGTAACACAAGAAATGAAGAGATGTAATTGTGCCAGACCAGTATCAGTATAGAAAAATGAACCAATGGGTTAATTGCTTTCCCTGCTTTATTGGCCAATCATTGGCCATTTTTATATATTTCGTAAGAGTAAATTAAACATCTCCAGGTTAGTCCTCCTAGAAATTGCCCATAAGCCAGTCCACCTCTGTCTGTTAGAAAATCAAACGGAGCAAGATAAAGAGTCATCATTTAACTGAGTCATCATTAAACTAACTAGTTAGTCTCTCAGCAGATATATAAACAGTGCTCACTATTTCTCGTCAGCTAATAAGGATACCCAACCATGTTTGTCTGATTAGATACTTGTAGTTGTCTATATTTTTGCATATCCTAGTTAGAAGCATCCTGAATTGCTAATACCGAATTGTGAGGGCTGAAGTGAGCCCTGCTTATCTGTGAGGTCCTGCTTACTTAGATAATAGAAAGAATGTTGAATTCTTTCTTGATGTAATGTTTGCATTAATCTTGCATCCAGTTAATTAACCTAGTGGTATGTACAATTAACATGAACATTAAGTCATGTGAAGAAGAAAGGTTAAGCCTTGAAGCTGATTTTGAAGTCTAAATTGCCTTGTATATTTCGTGGTGACATGCCTCCAAATGCCTCGAAATAAGGTTTGTGTCCAAATGCAGCTTCAGAGGCCTCTTTGTTTGTGGTATTGTTCACACCTATTTTGCACCTACACTGCAATGATTTTTTTTCCGGTTGTAATATAGCTAAAATGTTGCATTACATTACATTTGGCAGACGCTTTTGTCCAAAGCAACTCACAAAATGAGAAAACACTCAAGTTTCAGGACAATGTGAGAACCAGAGGAGGGTTTTAAGTGCTAAATCTTTTTGTAAGAGTAGAAAGGAGTGGATATGATCTCTGAACAGATGAGTTTTCAGGAGATTTTTGAAGATGGCGAGGGATTCTTTTGTGGTTTTTGGCTTAGGCAGCTCATTCCACCCGCGGGGAACCAAAGAAGAGGAGAGTCTGGACTGGGTTTACGTTGTGTGTAGGGATGGCAGAGCAAGACGATGTTCCGTGGAGGAGCGGAGGGAGCGAGTAGAAACGTAAGGCTGAATGATGGGATTAAGGTAGCTGGGTGCTGACCCCGATGTCACGCTGTAAGCAAGAGTTAGTGACTTGAACTTAATTCAGGCAGCCGTGTGTAGCCAGTGTAAGTCAATCAGCAGTGGAGCGACATGTGACCTTTTGGTTTGGTTGAAGACCCGCCAAGGTGCTATGTTCTGAACCAGCTGTGAGGGTCTTAACATGCAAGCTGGAATACCCACTAAGAGAGTATTGCAGTAATAAAATGTGTTATGGTAAAAAAAAACTGCTTGTTTGTGTGTCTCTGACATTATTAACTTGTGGTCACATTATTCATATACATGTTATATACATATTATATACACATTATGCATGTGTATACGAAATGGAGATAGCTCCATTTAGTTTACACATGGACTGTCTTGTTTTTATTGCTAATAAGAGGTTGGAAAATGACAGTTAAAAATGAACATTTTTGTTCCATAAATCCACCTTAAAAAAGGAAAAACGTAGGCGATGGGCCTTTTGCGTTCTTTAAAAAAAGAAGTAGGGCAGGGAGGAAAAAATATGCTGTTTGTATAATGTATCCCAAGATTTTCCTCGTAAAAGAGCATATGTTTGAGATTAGCCTTCAGCTGACGTAGCCTCAAAAACATGCAGCACTGTCATTGTTGAACTAAACACTGCCTTAAATGAACGGGACGAGGAAGATGAAATGCTGAATGCATGTTTGTAGAGAGTGAAACCAAGTATTTGGCCTCCCCTGTGATGGGTGTTGCTCCTCCAAAGTTGGCACCGTGGGTGTATTTGAGGAGGAACGCGATGAGGGTTTGTCTTACTTCACGACTTCCAGTAAATTTGGAGTCTTGTTCATGGCAGAAACTTTGGGTTCTGTATCTATAACCTTAAATAAGTCATGATGCAAACACCTGACAAATAACTTTAAGAAACCAAATGAATACTTGGAGAACAGGAGAGGGCTTCGTTCACTGCAGATGAACACAGCACTCGCATGAAAAAGTGCTGACTGCAGCAAGACTGCCTTTGTAGGAAAGAGAGAGAGGAATGGAAAATAAAGGGGAAAGAGAGAGAGAAGGAAGAGGGAGTGTAAAGTGGATTTACTCATGTTGGGTGAGGGGAAGTCTGTACAGTAAAAACCTCCTGTCATGATATCAGGGGCAAGAATAATTACACTTTTTTGAAGGGCCCATATAATGGCAACTGAATTTTCTTCACATGGTTTAAGTTCCAAAATGATGCAGTGGGTTTACAGAAACTAAGCTGCAAAAACATCCTGTCTTGAATTAATCACTTTTCCACATCATATAGTTACAGACTTCTTTTTAGCCTATGACAGTTTAGCCCAGCCCTTTCACACTGTCATAAGTCACGAGTGTTTCAGCTCTGGTTGCTTTTTAAGTGCAGCGCAATACAGGCCAGCCATACTGAACATTTGCATTTACATCTTAAAGAAGCATAACAAAGACGGCCTGTTTAATAAACCACTCACCCAGACGCAGGAATGCTCTCTTAAATATGCTGGCTCTCATATCTGCTGGCTAACTTCACACTTTAGTTTTACAGGAGGTCCTCGAGTTACGACACAGATCCGTTCTCTCGACAGTGATGTAACCAGTATTTTGGTGTTAGTAGAAACACACCCTAACCTAAGTCACTTACCGATCCTAACACAGTTGTAAAATCATAAAAACACAACTAAGCCACAGAAAAAGAAAAAGGAAAACTCCCTCACTCATACGCCGTGCTACAGCGTATTCTTCTGCCATCCACAACCAAACTAGTTCTCCCACGAAGTCCGTACGTACGAGGCTAACAGTATGAGCCGAGTGGGAGTGGGAGTAAGCATAGTAATCGCGAAACGTCGTATGTTGAGACTGTTGTAACTCGAGGACCCCCTGTATTTATTTATTTATTTATTATTTATTTTACATACTAAAATACAAAATACATTTTTTGGTCAAACACCAGGCCACCAGCTGTCCAAAAATTACTTGCACCGTTGATTCAAACCAGCGATCTTCTGGTTCCCGGGCATCTTACCGCCAAACTTCTAAGAGGGCGCAAGTTACTGTACATAATAATTTACATCAATTTACATCTGAGGCAACTGGCTTATTAATACTATGACTCATATAATAATGCTACAACATTTTGCTGTACTAGTAGCAACAGCATTCAGATACAGCATGTCATAGAGCTGCAACAAAATAAAATGTATAAATTAAAACAATAAATCGTTGATTGTGTTTTTAAAGCAAAATTCTGATCTTAGCTGATTTCTGATCATGTATCCCTAGAATTAACCAATTTATGTGCAACAGGCAGCAAAAACAACTAAGATGATGTTGTGTGTAGTTACACAAGTAATTATGATAAGTGGGAATTAAAAAAAAATGAAATATGAAGTGATACAACATGTTTTGTATCTTTTAACCCTGTAACTGTTCCATCCCTAGTGCAACTAGAAGCAGATTTTGATCAGTGTGAGAAAATTCTAGTCGCCCTTACTGAGTTTCTGAAACAGGATTCACTCTGTGTGTGCAGTGTTTATACCATGCCAATGTTAAGGTGAGCTCTTGATGAGAAAAAACAGCCTGTAATTTACTGCAGCAGTTGTGATGTATGCCATCAACTGTGATGTGTCCCATTTTTAGAATATAACAGGGTAATAGATAAGTGATGCTTTTTGCTTGTGAGTGCCAGGTCAGGAAATGAAGAAAAATCTTAGTGTGAATGTAAATCCTTGGATTCAACATTCAGTTATTAACCCAGATATTTACTATTCAGCAGCTACTATGAATTAACTTTGAAACTCATTTGAAAACATGTGCTTATGCAAGCCTAATTCTTTGTTAATAAAATGCTTCAGAAAGAGTCATTTGCAAATTTTGTTTTTAAGTACGTGTTATTTGAGAGTGGCCCTTTATGATCAACTCTATACACACAAATCCAAGCTGACATCCAAGTGACCTATCAGTACACGGCCCACAAATGCATGTGTTTCCTGGCTACTATTTTAAGGTTGGAGAAATTTTACAGAACTGACTTAAAATTCTACTAAATTCTACCAAAATGAGAAATTCTGAACAGAGTTTACACTCTTCCAAACTATTTTTATTATTATTGTTGCTGTTGCCGCTGTTGTTATTGTTATCATCACATGGTTTTTGTGACATATTTGACTTTTTGATAAGAGTATTGTTGTTGTGCTTTGTATATTTTTCAGTGTAAAAATCAAGTCATACAGCCTACATTATCTTTGTGCTTTACATTTGCCGTGACCATTTATGTAGTCATTTTACTATTATTTGTATGATTGAGAAACTACACAGGATGTACACATTTATTGCAAACACATGTGACGTGATGAGCCAGAGGCCATTTCAAACTGATTTTCATAACAATTTAAAGACTGGTTTCTACATATGGCAGTGCATCAGTATGGATGGGTTAAAGTTGACCCAAGAAAACAACATTTTCCACAGTGGAATGAAGTCTCCCCACATGCTTCAGCACTCACACTTTACTAACATTACAAACGATTACCAACAAACACTGATAGATTGAATTTGACACACAAGTGAATGAAACCATTTTTCTTGCTGGAAGTGGGATGGATCAAAAAACAAATGCAGAAAATATCAAATACATTCACTAAATCGATTATCCTGCAAACCATCTGACAGGGCGAGCTGCTGTCCCGAGTTAGTGATCCACCGCCGGCACTCATTTCTGTTGAACCCTGAGCTAGATTTCAAGCCAAAAGCCACGCCCTGTCAGTCATGATGGTATGAACTTTGAGATGCAAATAATGTAATACCGCACTCCCAATTTCTCTACCTTGCCCAAATTGGCTCTCATTAGGTTTAGTGGAATGTTGCTGACATTTTTAAAAGCAAATTTAGCAGCTACATCTATGAAACGTGTCTGGCTGTGAGACTACCATGCATATGTAAATATGATATGAAAAATAGAAGCCATTATTGTGTGACTAAATATAGTTATTGCTTAGATTTTCTAATAATGACCATTCAACCTCTTTCCTAACAGATGGTGAGTGAAAAGGTGGGTGGAGCAGAGGGAACGAAGCTCGATGAAGAATTCAAAGATCTGGAGAGGGTAAGAAAACTCGGCTTCTTTGGGGTTTTTTTGGTTCCTTGTAAAAGTGTAACAATTTGAACGCTGTACTGAGCAACTGATAGTCGTACATTTGAAACCATGTATAACCCCCTATTTTCTCACACCCGATACCTCTTCTCACTCTCTCATTTACCTAAAAACAGCTGATACCGCACCCCTGTCTCTCATTTGCCTAAAAACAAAAATCACCTTAAACTTAATATATGTGTCATTACTCCATCGTAGCTTGAATCGCCTAGAGCTTGTTTACCTGCAGAATAAACCAGCCATTCTTCTTTATGTTTTATATCAATCCTGCAAGTATGCGGCCATATCTGCCTTACTTTTGGTCCTCTATTTGATCTGTTGAAATTATTTATCGATGCACTCCCTTTTATCATTTTTATCTAGTCAAATGTTGTTTAGTGCTGTTGCACAACAGCAATAGACAGATTCCACAGTAAAATTCCAGCACATCAAGATGGAACTCGACATAGCTGGGCATGATGCTGTTTCGTCTAAACAGGCTGCACTTTCACCTCTGTGGAGTTAATGAAATATAACCATATTAAATGATTCCAGTCCTGAAAACGAATTAGGGAGAAAACAGCAGAGGTTGTTCACAAAGAGAACATGAGCAGATGTGCTGATCTAGGGTCAGATAACTTAGCTGTTATAAAGAGATCTGTCGATGAAAAATTCAATTTGCAGTTTTTCTGCTTAATACAAATGTAGTCAATCAACCAAGGTATCTTTGGTGCCTGATGTTTGCTTCTTTAGTCATGCATTAGAGCTACAAGGCTAACTAACTAACTAACCAGTATTGGAAGCCCATCTTCATTAAATGCATCAAGCAATGATTCATAGATTGCTTTATAGATTAAGAGCTAATCACAGTTTGAGGCAAGTGCATAGTGCTTTAGGCATTGAGTTTACACAGTTCTAATTCCTAGAGGGTAAGCAGTGTGTAGTCATATAGTCCATAAAACAATACACAGCTTATCTAACCTACACTATATAGACAAAAGTATTGGGATGCCTGACCATTACACCCACAGGGACATTAATGATATTGGATTCAAATACATAGACTTTAATATGGAGTTGGTCCTCCCTTTAAAGCTATAACAGCTTCCACTCTTCTTGGAAGGCTTTCCACAAGATTTTGGAGTTTATGTGGGAATCTGTGCCCATTCATTCTGTGGAGCATTTATGAGGCACTGATGTTGAGGGCTGTGTGCAGGCGAGTCAAGTTCTTCCACACCAAACTCATCCAGTCATGTCTTTATGGAGCTTACTTTGTGCACTGGGACACAGTCATGCTGGAATAGAAAAGATTCTTCCCCAAACTGTTTCCACAAATTGGGAAGCGTGGCGTTGTCCAAAATGTCTTGATAGATTACAACTTCACTGGATATAAGGGGTCTAGCCCAAACTCTAAAAAACAGGTGTGTCCCAATACTTTTGTCTAAAGAGTGTAGTTAAACAGTGTAGTTTAACTACAGTACATGACTTGCTAGCCACATCAGCTTTACTAAAGAACCTAAATTCTTTTTTATTTTAAAGCATTGTTGCTTTAAAATAAAGAATACACCCTTCCATAATCTCATACTTAATTCTACTTGAATGTTAAAAGTTTGTGTAGTTTGCATTTAACACACCTTGCTTTGTTCTCTGTAAAATGTTCTACAGTAGCTAGCCATGAGTGGCTACAGAAAGAAATAACTCCCAGTTAAATGTCAGCTGCATTTAACTTGGTCACTGTGTGCTACTGCTGATACGGTAACAGACGCGCTGCTACACCTGTTACAGCAACTCAGAACAGCTGTCATGGCTGGCATGCACACACGGCTACATGCTCTTTACACATATTGGGTAAGGTTTAAACCCATAATGGCCTGTGCTTATTTTATTTTTTAAAAAAGCAGTCCTATTGTACTCACCTGTTGATATATTTGCATATATATCCAGATTAGATATTTCACTGCAGTTGCAAGATAGAGCTGAGCAACCACTTTTAGGGAGAGAAGAAAACCTGCACTGTTAACTTTGCAGTTTTGGCCAAATTGTAATGAAACTTTAATATGTGTTGACACGTTTTCAGCTCCCGGAGCTGTGAAGTGCCTGGAGACAAGGAGGCAAAAGAAATGACTAAATAAAACATTCACGTAGGAGGTTCTGATAATAGTTATACCCATAATACATTATAATTAAACACATGAGCACATCAGCACATTCATGCACATTTTTCCCTTTACCATAAATTCTTTGAAGTATTCTTGTTATTATCTAGCTTCATTACACTTATAATTTAACACATTGCAAAAATGTGAAACTAACTAGCTTATACCTCATGTGTTAGCAACTACAACAGGCCTGTGTTTCAAATTCACACTTGCACAGATGAGCAGTTGTTGGTTGGTTTTTTTGTTTGTTTGTTTGTTTTTAATTTTTTTGGTCCACCAAAAAAGTCATACTTGCCACAGTCTTTGTTTAAAGTGTCTAATAAGACACAGTGACTTTTATGTGACTGTTATCTTTGTACAATATGACAATTTTATTTGATACAAGTTAAGCCTCGTGCATTTTCACTTGAACACAAAAGCTGGTTAGTCAGATTAAAATGTGGTGCATAATACTGGAATCATGAATGAAAATCACAAATTTGCATGTGACTGTTCATTCCTTTTACACCTGTAGTGCTATCAAGAACAATTAGTCCCCTGTGTCATCATTATGGTGAACCATGTGCATTAAAACACAATGCGTTCTATTGAGATGGTGAATAACAGTGAGGCAAGTTAAACTCAGAGAGGAAACTGAAGTGATTAATTGGAGATCAGGGACGCCCACGTTAAGTGATGCTGGTCTTGGTGGTGGTCTCTTCCACAATTGTTGATCACCAGGTGAAATCGTAATCACGGTATTAAGAGGGGTTTTGGTTACTGAATGCAGTTTGAAGAAACTTTTACACTGCTAACTTCTGAAGTGATTTGAGCAATCAGATTTGCGTATGTTTTAAAGATATCTCAGGCGTGCTTATATTTGCATTTTATGTGGATAAGCCCTAATTAGGCCCTCAGGATGCAGGAAACAACCAGGTGTGAACAGAATCTTACCCTCCTAAGAACACCACTCATAGAAGCCTTGGTCCTATAATAAAAAACAAAAAAGATGTCTCAGCAACATTATTAACTGAGAAGACATTAAATCTTTGGAATCCTACCAGTCTATCAGTGGCCTTAAAGCTACCGACTTATTTTTTCATCCAAAATATTGTGATGCTACGGTTGTGTGGGTTTTTTCCTCCCAACCCATCAGCTATACATGAAAATAGAGAGGGCATTTAGAGCACAAAAGTGATCACTCATCTTTTCAGCGGCACTGGTCCTGCAATTAAAGATATTATTTTTTCCATAGACAGTTGGAAAAATCCTCTTAGCTCCTAATTGAACCAACCAGCTATGAGATTAATCATGACATTTTATTAAAGATAAATTTAGAACCCAAAAAAAAAAAGTTTTGAAATTTACGCAAAAAGACAAAGGTAGAAGACTTCTTATAAGGAAATGAACTATTCATCCCACAAATTATGGATTAGGTATTTTCCTCTATCTTTAAAAAAGAGTTTGAGATTTTGCAGTCTTTGATACTGTTATTCATGACAGAACTGACAAGCTGCCACTCAAGCAAATTACACTCCATTACAAAGTACACTAAAACCCGATTTGTAGTGATTTTTTACACTCTTGAACACTCTTCTCCTCGCCCCTTAAAAAGACTTCTGAAAAAACTGTTGTGGTGTAGCCAAGATCACTTAACATTTTTCTGGCATTGTTAAAACTACATCGTTAAAATGGTTAAACAAAATGCGGTTTTATGTAAAAAAAAAAAAGTTAGTTCTCATTTATGGCCTCAGTGTAATACTATGGCTAATTCTTTATGGTGATGATATGTGGGATCCGTCAGCTGTACTGTTTGTGTTTTTGCAGAAAGTTGATGTGACAAGTAAAGCGGTGGTAGACGTCATTTCCAAGACGTCTGAATATTTGCAGCCCAATCCAGGTAAGACAAAAGCTATATCTTGTCCAGTAGTAGGGATTGGTGTGGGTGTTTTCAAATACAGATGTAATTGTAAAGATTAATGTTGGTTTAATGAATCGGTATTGAAATAAAGCATCTGTAGAGACAGGTTCTTCAGGATGCTACTAAATTACTCTTTTTAATGCATAATTTTATGTATTAGAAGCTCTTTGAGGCTTTAATTAACTCGGACGGGTTGTATTTCGTTAGATCAGAGTATCTGTAGTTTTTAGTACTCATATTAGATCACTTTTAAAGTCTAGGCCACATGCACCAAGAATGCTTCATGAAACCCAGATGTTACATGAATTTAGCCCACCATTGTTGGATTCTAGGGCATCGCTTCTTTCTGATTGGCGCAGAAAGTTCTCCTCTATTCACACTTGTTGTGGGTATAAGCTTTCATTACTCCTGTGAAAGAAACTGCTCGCGCCTTGTCTCACAACTTAAATTTGGAGTAAGGGGAACTAAGGATCGGTGGATCTTGCCTGTATGCAAAGTAATTTTGTTAAAAATAAAATTTTGGAAAGCTGCTTTAGGTTTTCCTATGGACGTTTGTCATGTGTGTGTCTGTGTTAGCATCCCGTGCCAAGCTGTCAATGCTGAACACCATGTCGAAGATTCGCGGGCAGGTCAAGAGTCCAGGGTACCCCCAGGCAGAGGGGCTGCTGGGGGAGTGCATGGCCAAATACGGCCGAGACCTCGGGGAGGACACCAACTTTGGTGGGTTTCAGAAAGATTTCATTTTACCCTTCTTTGCTTAAGGACTGTAAAAAGGAGTTGATATGTTGATTTATAGATTTCGGATTTTCAAGTCAGTTATAATAATTTCAAGTCATTTATGTATGCATTCATAATTTTGGTCAAAGTCAAACTCTTGGTTGTATTTTAACTTTAGATGTACTGTTTTTATATTCCACTGCTGTGAAAACGATTGACACAATTTAACATAGTTTGTCCTTTGACATATATATATATTCAGTGAATTTAAAAAAAAGGATTCCAAATCAAATCCTGGTGGAATTTGATATCACTGAACCGAGCTTCTATTTACACAGTCTGTCAGTTATACAATCAGAGCTTTGCTTAAAATCAGAGATTTACTGCATAAAATATAAAATCAAAACTTTATCTCAGACTTGAAAATGTACATCATTATACCCTTTATGAATCATTTCTCTTTGTAACAGTGGCAACAAATGTCTGTTGAACAACCCAAGTTACAGTGTGCTATATTAAATATTATTACAAAGAAATACAAATTACATTTGTCTCCTCTGTCAAATCACACTGTGAATATTAGTACATGTCAAATTATTGAAATTCCTGTAAAAGCGAGGACGTACTGGCTCACTGAGTGTGGGTGTGTGTTGGATCAGAGCGAGTCACAATAATTTTGCTTGATTGTACTTGTGTGTAGGCGCTGCTGTAACGGAAGCTGAACTGTTGTTACAGGAGCTGCTCTTATCGATGCTGGTGAGAGTATGAAGAGGCTGGCTGAGGTGAAAGATTCTTTAGACATTGACGTCAAACAGAATTTCATCGATCCTTTGCAAGGCCTGTGTGACAAGGACCTGAGAGAGATACAGGTGACTCAAGCTGACATTACATTTCAAATTAATAAGAGATTTTGAAACAAAAATACATCTTTTCAGCCAGAAAGACAGATAAGTTCCATTGTGTTATGGGTACCAGCCTGTGTTTAATTGTTCCGGATATCAGTTCCATTCGCCAGCTTGTGTCAATAGATGAAGGACCAGTTGTTCAATTTCCATATAAGGATGTCTACACATACAGTGTGGATTTTTTTTTTTTTGAGGACGCTTATAACTGTGTTTTCGGTGATGGTTCCTTTCCTTTTAGTTCTTTTGTTTGTATACATTTGCCCTCTGGCTAGAATTGAGTATTGCGAACTAGCTCACAAAATGGTATGAGTGTGATGTGTAATGTATTATGTATAGGTGGTACAAGTAGGTACACTTTCAGTTCGCATTAGATGAATAAACAAAAAACCTTGCACAGACATTTAGGCAGGTATTAGGAATTTTGCATATCAAGGCATATGATTACTTACTTTAGCAATAGAAATGAGCCTAAAAATCAGGATCTACATATTTTGCCATGTGCATGCACCCTAAATATTTCTGTCAAAGTCAGCAGGTTAGTAATGTCTCAATGTGTTGAATTAATGCATTTGTTGTTTATGCATTTGCTGTTTACAAAAAATATTGCTAAATGTCTACAATTTGCCAGTGATCACACAAACAAGCCAGAAGGATATTAAAAAAATATTTTGTGGATGGATGTAACCAAAATAGAACCTTTTAATTTTTGATGATTGTAGAAAGGAAAAAGCTTTAAGACACGTATCCCATCTGCTAAACATGGCGGTGGTAATATCATGTTTTGTGTCTGTTTTGCTGTATCTGGGCGAAGCCAGAACAATGAATTCTGAATAATACCAGTGAATTCTAAAGGAATATGTCAGGACATCTGTCCAAGAACAGAAACCCATGCAGCCTTTATTAACCCAACGCATGCAAGTTATTTTGTCAAAGATAGTTATTTTTTGGAATTGCCAAGTCAAAATCCTTACCTTATCCCAAAAAACTATTGAGGAGAAACCTATTGTGAAAAAGCGAGCAGTTCATATGACAAAGACCACCGACATCCCAGAGCTGAAGCTGTCCTGTACAGAGGAGTGGACTAAAATTTATCCAAGCTGATTGATCAACACTTAGCAGAACGGTGTAGTTGCAGTTAGTCCCGCACAAGGGGGCACCCCAGATACTGAAAGCACATTTTCACATATTTTTGCCACTCACAGATGTGTAATATAATAATAAATTTTTTTCATTGAATAATTAACAAGAGTTTGTAATATTTTCTCATGTCTTTAAACTGGGTTCTGCATGTATATACATACATACATACACACACAAACACATACATAACGTTAAAACCACTGACAGGAGAATTCTATTGTTACAGTGGCACATGTAACATGAGTACAGTCAGTTCTTTGACATGGATGTGTTGGAAGCAAAAATATTGTAAGTATAAGGATCTGAAAGACTTTGGCAGTGGTCAGATTGTAATGTCTAGACCTCTGGGTCAGAGCATCTCCAAACATCAGGTCTCGTGGGCTGTGTGTGGCATGCAGTGGTTGTTACCAAAAGTACCAAAAGTTACCAAAGGTAGTCCAAGGAAGGACAACCATTGAACCAGCAACAGGATCATGGGTGCCCAAGCCTAACTGATGTGCAAAGGGATTGAAGGCTAGCCTGTCTGGTCCAGTCCCACAGAAGAGCTAAAGTAGCACAAATTGCTGAGAAAGTTCATGCTGGCTTTGATAGAAAGGCGTCAGAACACATAGAACACATTATGTGGACGTCCCGGTGTGTCTCTCTTTTATTGAAGAGATGGCACCAAGATGCACTTTAGGAAGAGGGCAAGCCAGGGGAGGCAGCATGATGCTCTGAGCAGAGTTCTGCTGGGCAACCTTAGTTCCTGGCATTCATTCTAATATTACTTCGACACATTCCACCTACCTAAACGTTGTTACAGACCATCTACACCACTTCTTGCCAACAGTATTCCCAACGACAGTTCCACAGGATAATGTGCTTTGTGTGTTTTTCTCTGTCCTTCTCATAGCATCACTTAAAGAAGCTGGAAGGTCGTCGGTTGGATTACGACTACAAGAAGAAGCGTCAGGGAAAGATTCCAGACGAGGAGGTTAGGCAGGCGCTGGAGAAATTCCATGAGTCTAAAGAGGTGGCGGAGATCAGCATGTACAACCTGCTGGAGACCGACGTAAGCACTTACTCTGTGTTTATGAGTCTGTTTCTTACAGTGTGGTAAAGATGTGCATTACAAACTGAAATTTCTATCACAGTATTTTCCACTCCTTGGACTAATGTTTCTCAGTCCTGCTATTGGCAACCGACACCACTGCACAGTTTCACAATTCCCCGCCCCAACACACCTGATCGCACACCCATGAAGGGTTTCCTAATTAATTAATTATCTGGATCAGGGGTGTTGAATTAAGGTGTACCTTTAATCCTGCCGCGCTGTAGGTTGCCAAGAGAAGCATTAAGAAATGCTGAGCTGGTCAAAAACGACATGATGAAATGATCATCTAATAGAGTACAGTAATAACATTAAGTCAAAATGGATTAAAGTCCTTTAAAATGAACAATTGATGAAGTTTTGTTTTATCCTCATAAAACCCAGTGTCCTTTTTTTATTGCACACATTTCAGGTACCTTCATACCATTATATCCCTGCATAAAACATTTATTTTGAAATGTTTTGTGATTTTCTCTTGAAAGATTCTGCATCAGTGCATAAAATGTCATAACCAACCTTGTACATAGGCAAATGCATGTGGTTTAATGTTTTAAAGTTTTTAATAACTTTAATTATAGTCTATCAACAAAGTTGACTTAATAGATTTAAATGGGGACTTTTCACCTGTTTAACCTAACTGGATCTTGTGTACTGCCTACAAATGAGTTTGATCAATCAGAGCAACCAGTCCCCCAAGTGCTCTGTATGTGACAATGACACCGTTTTGCAGCTTGGCACACTGAATATGTAGATATCTACTTGACAGAAAAGACCTACTGAAAGTAATGACAACTTAAATTGCAGTCAGAATCTTAGTCCACAAATCTGAGATGTTTTCCCCAAATCATTAACAGTGTGATCTTAGCACCCTGAATCCAGTCGAAGCGAATCATGAGGAACCTAGAAAGTCCAACCCCTACCATACGGTGTAATTCTCTGTAATAGGGTTAATGAGCTTGTTGTTGTTCATGTAGACTTTGTAGACCTTTTCTCTTTGTTTGTTGTTGAGAACAGCCCCAATGGCAGCTTCACAGCGACCTTTTTCTAGTTTGGCTCCATACTGTGTGTTTTTCAACCTGCCTGGTTTCATTAGTGTGGGATAGCCACAGCACAGCTCCTCCTCTAAAGCTGCAGCAGAGATTATTCACACACTGTAAGAAGATCCTGGACCTTTTTTTTCCATTGCGCATGTCTGTAGATCCCTGGAGAGCTCACAGCGCCACCTAGTGTGTAATAGTGCACTGTACTGGTTCATTTGAGTTACTCACAAATACAGAACCTTATACCTGCCTAGACATGAGGGGTGAGTGTGTTAAAAAAGATTTAAAATAAATCCAGCGGTCAGACAGTTCTGTTTATTTTAAACTGACTCATGAGTTTGCTCAAAAGTGTAGCACATTCCAGGATGGTACCAGATAACGATGTAAGCAGGCAAGGCCACCATGTATCCTGTTTCTAGCCTCATGGAGGAAGCTATTCATGAAGCTTTGTGAAAGGAATGGTGGAGATGTTTGTGTTGGGGACAAGTGTGAAAAGGATGTGTGTGTTTTCATACATATTCGGGATTAAAAATGAGGGATGCACCAGTTATGAATTTTTTGTGGCCAGTGAGGATTTCCTCTCAGCCGAATTGGTCGATGGCCCTTTTATTTTGGTCAGGTTTTTTTTTTAACTCTTTAAGGAACACATTAGCACTCCAGTGCTTCATTGCATGTTGTAATATAATTTATTAGGGATGTCAAGCGATTTAATTTAGATTAAATCTAAATTAATCACACACATTTTGTGCTGCAAAAGTGTTTACAGCAAAACTTTTTTTGCACCGTTCATGTGCAGTAATGGTCACAACAATCAAAAATTGCTGAGAGAAAATGTTTTTAAATGGTTTAGTACGAACAATGATAGAACTAAGTCGAGCTAAAAGGTGCTGTTCAAAACAGCGTACATGCATGCAAGATGTATGGGGGCGCGTGTGCGTGCTGCACATGGTGTCTCGCGTGTTTCACTCACAGATCGCTGGGTGGATAAGTTAGGGTACAAAACTAATGATTTTTAAAAGTCGCCCCCTAATATAATGGTTTCTGTGCCCATGCATACAAGGCATCTCAAGCCTGGGATCAGGGGCTGTTCTGGCTCGGACTGCCAGGTTCACTCCTAAATGCTTTTGGTCGAGGTGATATTTTAGACATGATGTACTCTGATGATACAAAAATTCCTTATTGCATGAATTGCAGATAACAATAATAATAATAATAACAATAATAGATTTTATTTGTATTGCACTTTATATTTTAGTAATCTCCAAGTGCCACAGAGTAAAAGAAAAACAAACAAAAACAGGAAAATCTATACAATGCATAAGCAAAAAAACAATACTCCTATCAACCATTCCATCTTTCCGTTTTTAAACGTGAACTTTGCATTCACTGGGTCAAGCAGCACATTCTCATCTTCATCTTACAGAGCACCCGTGGCCAGAACGGCACGTGGTGCGAATAATCAGTCATCCCTATAATTTACATATAATTCAGATATAACTAACAATATAGATAAACACCCTGCTAAAACACATTTTTTGTGTGTGTCTGTGTGTGTGTGTGTGTGTGTGTGTGTGTGTGTGTGTGTGTGTGTGTGTGTATGTGTTTTTTCTGACCCATTGCTTCTCTCTGTATGCAGATAGAGCAGGTGAGCCAGCTGTCATCATTGGTGGAGTCTCAGCTGCAGTATCACAGGCAGGCCGTACAGATTCTAGAAGAGCTTGCCGACAAACTTAAAGACAGGTGTGTGAGTGTATGCTAACAGAGAAAAAAAGCAAGAAATTCTGAGGTTGTGTTTTGGCATCTTTCCCACAGTTAAAGAGTGGAGTTTCACACAGGGTGAAAGTCACATCAAATCACTGTAACACACAGTTTAGAGAGTTTTAAAAATTATTTATTTATTTAAGGGTAAGACATTTGTCTCAAAATGCAGAACTGAACGCCACAGGAAATAATCTTTACCCGTGGCAATAAGACTGGATAATTCCTCCCTGTTCAGTAGGTGATCTTTTTAAGTTCTTATGTACTGAGTGGGATTTGTGCAATATAACTGTTTTAATCTGTGAATTGACTGAATGTTACTGAATGTTAATCTCATCCCCCCATCCAATGTGAACCATTGTATTTTATAATTGTCATCTTGTGTGGTGTAGATACATAGATAGATAGATTGATAGAGTGATAGCTAGATAGATAGATAGATGGATGGATCAGATAGATTGATAGATTGATAGATAGATAGATTCGTTAACATTATGTCTTCTCTACATGTGGGTCTTAATAGGATCGGTGAGGCTCAGTCTCGTCCACGGAAAGAGTATGTCCCCAAACCCAAACCTGTTTTTGATTATGGAGAAACCAACGACCAATCAAACGGTGGCTTCACTCCTGCTGCTGCCCCACCTGCTCGTAACTCAGGTAACTGCCTACACGTACTTGTCTAAGTGCTTTTCTACGAAAAACTATCTGTCTGGCTGTCTGTCTTTCTATCTATATCTATCTATCCATCTGTCTATCTGTCTGTCTGTCTGTCTTTCTATCTATATCTATCTATCTATCCGTCTGTCTATCTGACTGTCTGTATATTTATCTATCTGTCTATCTGTCTATCTATCTATCTATCTATCTATCTATCTAGCTATCTATCCATCTATTTGACTGTCTGTCTGTATATCTGTCTATCTAAATGTTAAAATGCCATGCAGTACTTTTACATGACTTAAGATTATAATAATGTTTTTGACTGTAAGAAAGCTTGTTTGCTGGGTCCACATTATTGCAGTTTCATGCAGTATGATACACCACATGCCAGTAATGAACTAGCAGGTCATGCAGATGGGACAAATGGTGTATCGATTTGAGGACGGTCAATATCAGTGCTGAATACTTCACCAACAACAAGTGCTGTTTTCCAAATGAAACTGAAATGCCACTTCCAAGTGCGAAAGCTTATTGTGTTAAAAATCAGGTCAGTATCAGTAAGAGTAAGTGATAGTGCTGAGGGAGAGATGAGAAAACCCTCACATCCATTCTGTCCTTATTTCTCCCTCAAACCGCCAATGAGAGACTGAGAGAGAGTGAAACACAATGTGCTTTGTATGTGTGGTTGTGGGTTGGTGGCAGGGTGTGATAACACCGACTGGTTGCGTGTGTGTGTGTGTGTGTACGTGTGTGTTGTGTGTAAGAGAGAAAGCAAGCCAAAAGGGCAGCTGTCAGCTGCTGACTCTCTCTTCATTGCGTGACCTCTTCTGTGTTTTCCTCCTATGACGTCTATGACATCAGCATCAGAACCGTACCTCAAGCTTGGCAAGGCAGCGCGGAAACCCAGATTAAGTGAGTCCGAGGTCATTTGTGTGTAAATGTTTGCGTGTGTGTGTGTGTGTGTGTGTGTGTGTGTGTGTGTGTGTGTGTGTGTGTGTGTGTGTGTGTGGGAGCGAGAGAGAGAGAGAGAGAGAGAGAGGAGGTGTGTGTGTGTGTGTGAGAGAGAGAGCATCAATGCGAATTGGTGTGACTGAATAGAATGTAATCTGAGACAGCAGCACTGAATCAAAGTTGCATTTGAAGAAATAGTTTAAAAATTAACTTTTAATGTAGTTCTCTAAATATCAGATTTCCCCCTTCCCCCCAAATGTAGTCAAGACAGGTTTAGTGTCCAAAATTGCTTCTTATTAGCTATGCTAAATCTTTACACAGCTGCCTCAAACCATTTTATGTTAAGTAATCTCAATAGATTTATGTGTTTTCTGACACTGTACTATAAACAAACTGAATTATGTTTTTATTTTTAGAAAAATTAGTTGCAGCCTTCTTAAAACCTGTACTTCGGCAGAAAAAAAGCAAGTACTTTATAGTTATACAGGGGGTCCTCGCGTTACGACACAGTTCCTTCGACAGTGACGTAAACCGAATTTTGGTGTTAGTCGAAACACACCCTAGCCTCAATCACTGACCGATCCTAACACAGTTGTAAAATAATAAAACTAAGCCACAGAAAGAGGAAAAGGAAAACTCCCTCACTCATACGCCACATTACGCAGTCTTCCACCATGCGCAACCAAACTAGTCTGCCCACGTAGTCTGTAAGTACGAGGCTTACGGTGTAAGCTGAGTGGCAGTGGGCATGAGTGTTGTAAAGTCTAAACATCTTATGTCGTAACCCGAGGACCCCCTGTATATACTGATATACTTTATATTAATGACATTTAGTTGTTATGAGGTTTGATGATTTGAAATAGTAACAGTGCACCAGTAGTGCAACATAAAAAAATATAAATATAATTATTTTTTTATTGAAGATCACTAAATTCAGTTCCAGGGATATTTATGTTCTCTTTGTAATAAAACATGCAGTAAGTCACTGTTCACTGTTCTTATTGCCCAGCCCTTACTTATCTATATTAGCCTTTTAAACAAAAAGGCATCTGTCATCTTTCAGTGTGAAACTACAGAAGCAAACTTCAGACACTAATTATTGGCTGATTACATTAGGGGTACATTTATTTTAATTTAATTCATCTTAATTTGCACAGTAATCCACAATTTCCTAACAGTACTCAAAAGGATCGCATCCTGGCATCTTTTATGGACTTTATAGTGGCAAATATTACATATCAGAATACATTTTTAAAAATGTGTGGCCTATGAAGCCTTGTACAAGGCTTATATAACTTGCAAATGAGATCCAGACTCACCTGCATAGCTGTAGAGATGATGGGCCTATCAGAGTGTGAACCCCCTCCATGGTTGTGTTTTTGATTAGAGCCGGTTGAAGAGGGTATAGAGGACTACATTAATTCGCTGTGGGTGCTTAATTACAAGTGTTAATTCTTAATCCAGGCCAGAGATCTCCCACTATTCTGTGTTCTTTGACATTGGGTACAGTGAGATAAGTTTGCATTCAAATAGTTGCAGACTTAAACAAATGTTGTTACTTAGCCACATTGTACATGAGCATTATGAGCGAGTGATATTCATTTTCAAAATACCATTCTATTTTAAAAAGGAACCACTCATTAAATACACTATATGGACAAAAGTATTGGGAAACACCTGTTTTTCATGGTTTGGGCTTGGTCCAGCATACCAAGCATACCAAGACATTTTGGACAACGCCATGCTTCCAACTTTGTGGACACGGTTTGGGGAAAAACCTTTTCTATTCCAGCATGACTGTGTCTCAGTGCACAAAGCAAGCTCCATAAGAGTCCTGACCTCAACCCATCCAACACCTTTGAGATGAACCGGAACGGAGATTGTGACCCAGACCTTCTCGTCCAACATCAGTGTCTGACCTCATAAATGCTCTACAGAATGAATGGACACACATTCCCACAGAAACTTCAAATGCTTGTGGAAAACCTTTCAAGAAGCATGGAAGCTGTTATAGCTGCAAAAGGTGACCAACTCCATATCAAAGTCTATGTATTTGAATGCAGTGTCATTAAAGTCCCTGTTTGTGTAATGGTCACGCGTCCCTATACTTTTGTTCATATTGTGTATATTACTTTGTCCATAGCCTGACTGGGCCCACTGAAAATCTACATTTTATAATTTGGCCACATGGTAGTGCTGATTTATCTCCTTGCGGTTCAGTGTATTAAAATTAGATATCATGGGAAGCTCATTTTCTTGAGTTTCATGATTATATATTGCATCTATCTTTGGCTTTACGTTTGTACTTTTCACAAATGCTAAGACTGGTTGAATCAAACTACAGTTGTTTTGCAGTAATCTTGCTGCACAAAAATATTATTGGCATGACAACAACAGTTATGTCAAATTGCCCAAATCTGATGGCTATATAGGACAGAGAGGGTAAGAGGGTAGAGGAAGGGTAATGGGGCAGAAACTGAGTGTGTGTGTGTGTGTGTGTGTGTGTGTGTGTGTGTGTGTGTGTGTGTG
>JBBPCX010115969.1:0-20642 GCA_037974365.1 Hydrocynus forskahlii
GGGGGGGGATTTGGCTTATCTGGGGGGGCAAAAAGTATCTATCCTTCCATCCATCCATTTTTTTGGGGGGGGGCATGCTCCTTGTTGGTAGCAGCGGTGCTAGGCTGCTAGCAACAGAGGTTTAAGATGTCTGCTTTTTAATAAGCCACCTATGCAGTTATTGGTCTTCCCAAGCACAAAATTAAAGTAAGAATGGAACTAATGCATTGTTTTAATTAAAGAATGCCGTCAACATGTCCAAAACATGCTGCAAAACGCAATTTGGACTTTTGGCTGATTAAGTACATCTGGGGTAAGTGTTCACTGAATGAAGCCTTTAACAATTTCTGGCCACCTTTGCCAAATAACTGATCTTTAATTGAAATCAGACTTCATGCAGTTCTGCCCCGTAATTTGTTCATTTGTAGTGTTTGTTGCACTTGAATACAATACAAGTAAGTACAACAGAACTTACGCCACCGAGCACGGGACCAGAAGTGAGCCAGAATATCCACAGTTCCCGAACCTGGTACCCTGCGTGTTCACGTAGCTGAAGCATTTATTATCTGCTTTCGTTGCCTCTATATAACAACAAAATGGAACGAAACAAAGGAAACAAATGAACAGTTGAACAAGTATACATCATCTGTCTGGTATCGCAGCACTGTGCTTGATCAATGAGCCTTTCAGATTATGGGACAGCTACAAAACCAATTATGAGATTATGATAGCCTTTTTCAAGTCACTGTCAAACAAAGCAGTTGTAAGTAGGACTGATTTCAGGTCAGATTCCTCTGTATTTATGGTTGTTGCCTTAAAAACTGATTCAAGATCAGCACGGTTTGTAAAACAGACCCTACTGTGTGACAAGGCTGCCCGCAGCATTTGACTACGATTTGGAAACAATTAGTATTGACTTCTAGTGTTAGCAACATTAACCTCTCAGCTCCACTGACCAGAGCAGGTCTCTTGTGGTGCACTATTAAGTTTTGCCAAGTAACCCGCATAAAGTAGTACAGTAAAACCAAATAAACCATTTTAAATGGCAGCTACAAAGCAGACCTTGGCGTGGTGGAAGGTAATGTGAAGACCAGATTCTGCAAGAGGTCAGGATGACCCTAAGTCAGATACAGGCAAGGGGTCGGAGTCATACTGGTCAATTATGCCACCTAGCGTTGACCAAAGTTGTCAAAAAAATGTTTCAGTGTAACCTAGAAAAGAGTAGCCACCAGGCCCTGGCCTGGACACACATATTCTATTGACAACTTTAAAAATCTTGACCAGACAGCTCCAGAGACGTACTTGAGCCGAAAAGCTGCTGGCATTGGTAGTCCAGCGTCTGGCAGCGGCCCTCAAAGCAGTAGGCGGTGTTGCCCCCGCAGGGGAGGCTGTCCATAAGGTAGGTGTCCTGAGGGCAGAAGCCGGACTGTCCAGTGCAGAACTCAGGCAGGTCGCACTCGTTCACCGACTCTCTGCAGGGCGTCCCGGACACAGAGAGCTGGGGAGAGATATGGAGATCTGTTCACAAGGCCATACAGTTTTCTAGCCTTTTGTTCTACTACATTCTTTACATTATGTTCATTCATTTGACAAAGGCTTTTATACTAAGCTATTTATAATGCAAGAAAACACTTCAGTTTCAGGACAGCATGAGAACCAGAGGAGAGTTCTAAGTGCTAAAATCTTTATGTAGGAGTAGTGTATGAAGATAGCAGGTGGCCTAGTAGTTAGGGTGTTGCCCCGGCAATCAGAAGGTTGTGTGTTCGGCTAGTGTCATCACTGAGCAAGGTACCGTACCCACACACAGCTCCCTGGGCACCCCACTGTTGGTGGCAGCCCACTGCTTCACTTGGTGAATGGGTTAAATGCAGAGAGAGAGAATTTCACACTGTTCACACTGTGTGCTGTGGTGTGTTCACATGTGACTATAAGAGGCCACTTTACTTTAGATGGTGCATTAGGAGAGGCGATGCTCTCTGAACAGATGAGTCTTCAGGAATGTTTTGAAGGTAGAGAGGGATTCTGCTGCTCTGGTCGGGTTAGGCAGCTCATTCCACCAGCAGGGAATCACGAAAGAAAGAGTTTGTCTTGTGTGAAAGGAAGGCACCTCCTCCTAAGGTAAAACCCTGCCACATTCCTACATGACCTGTTTGCCTGCCTCTGAATCATTCCAACTGCAGTGAATTTACATATGTGTGTGTGTGTGTGTGTGTTTTTACCTGACAGTCTTTGCAGCAGGCTCCGTGAGCACAGGTTGAGCCCCTTGTGAGTGTACAGGTAGCTGCGTCACAGCATTTATTTGTACAGATCTGTAACAAAACACACACCCTGAATCAGAAATACACTCACAACTAGGTTTATATTCACTTAACTAAAGGTCTTTAAAAGTCCTAATCTAATAGTCACAGTTTATATGGCTTATCATTCAGCTCAAATATCTGAAACTAACAATCAGAAGATAATCTGAAGCTAACAATTTGAAGACAATAACTTGATACCATCTAGAAAATAATTATCTATAGATAATCTGGCACTAACGATCTGAAAACAACACCTCATAGATACTTTAAAGACAACAACCTGAAAATAATTGTTCAGCATCTATTTAAAGATAGTAATCTGTAGATCTTTTATGCAAAATATTCAGAATTTAGTTAGAGGAACATTAACATCTGGAATAAAATTAATTTCCAGAATGTTGATCAAATCCTGAGGCATGTAATTTGACAAAGATTTTGCAATTCAATACCTGCAGTATATATAATAACTTCGCTATTCTCTAAACATGTTGATAAAACATCTGAAAATACTTTTTAGTGTCTAGTTCATTTGAATCTACTCTACATTGTATAAACTATTATAATATAATATTAACCGGAATTTGTTTTCGAATGTTAGATTCAGTTTTTTGTTATGCAATCAATGGATTTTATGGACAAAATAACTTTCTCAGACAAAAGAACCTGCACTTATTGCTTTTACTGGGTACTTTCCACTGCTGTGTATTTATAGTGTTGCTCCTCCAGTCTCCTTGTATGTTCCAATTTCTCAGCTTTAGGTAACATTAGGGTTGGTAGTGTAAGGGTGTTGCCCCTGCAATCAGAAGGTTGTGGGTTTGAATCCCAACTGCTAGTGTCATCACTGAGGTAACGTTCCCACACTCTGCTCCCCGGGTGCCCCTCATTGGTGGCAGCCCCAAGCTTCACTTGGCGAATGGGTTAAATGCAGAGAAAGAATTTCACATTGTTCACACTGTGTGGTGTAGTGTGTTCACGCCTGAGTATAAGGGGCCACTTTACTTTAGTTTACTTTATTCACTTGTCTGTTGCCCTGTTTCCATGGTTATGTCATTTTTTTTCATGTTCTCCCTGTTCCATGTGCCTCTGTTTTTGTCTGTAACTCCAGAGTCCTGCATCCTCCTATGTATTTTCACCTGTTCAGTTGTAACCCCACCTTTTCCAGCTGCTTCCCGTTTATACCATGTACAAGTATAGCTGTCTTGGAATCTATGTTTATTGATTCTCTGTGTTTTGTTTTGTTTTTTTGTATGGTTTTTGCTCTGTTTTGTTCTGGATTCTGCGTTACTCTGCTTGGTTTTTGTTTTTCAGTTAATCTTCTGCTAGTTCAGTGTTCTTTTTATTTTTAGTTTTCTGTATCCTCTTTCCTGTAATTAAACCCCTGTTTTTGTCTGCTTCCTTCTCCAAACCAAATCGTTGTCAAATCGTTACACAGTCACAGTCATTGTAATTTAAAGATAATCCTGAACTGGAGAATTGACTGAATCAACTGATTCAGGTTTGTACATCCTTTAGTGTTCCCAAAAATGTTGAACTGTGGTGTAAGGATAACGGTGTGTGTGTGAGCGTGTGTGTGTGTGTGTGTGTGTGTGTCTGACCTCTGGTGATCCACAGTCACATTCCTCCCCTTGCTCCTGTACACCGTTTCCACAGCGGGGCACAGTGACGATGTCATCCTGAGAGGGCTGATTTCTCAGACACACACCTCCTCCGCGCTGGATCAGCTGCTCAAAATCACTCCCGCTGCACTCGCTGAAGAGAGTGGACCCACTGCACACACACACAAACACACACCACTTGTAATGATGAGAATTATTATTATTAGAATTATAATGTTTCAGATTAACCACCAACATAATTAGAAAGAAGAATCAAGCAATAATTGTAATAATAAAATAATAGTAATAATAATAATAATAATAATAATAATAACAATAACAACAGCAATAATAATAATAATTTTATCAGTTTTTGCTTGTAAAATGAAAGAAAAATAATAAGCTAGTTAAATGACAGTTACATTGTTTTTATATGTTGCATTTTTATATTATTTGTTACCAGTAAGCATTTTTATTTTGTTCTGCTTAAAATAAGAAATTAAAAAGATTTTTTCTTTTGGTGCATCCAATCAAATACCTGCATACAAGCACATTGGTTGATTCAGATATTTGGAAAGCTGCAAGACGAGTTAGCAGATGCAAATTCAGTAGTAAAATAAGTATCAGTACAAAATTGCATAGTGGTAGTGTTGCTTTAATTCAGGAGTGTCGAACTCCAGTCCTGTTTGGTCGTGGTCCAGCACCTTTTCATGATTTCCCTGCTCAGAAATACCTGGTTCACCTTGCCAGTAATTGTCAGGTTTAGAGAATGTGTTTGAGGATGAGAACCATCAAACTGTGCTGGACACTGGCCCTCCAGGACCAGAGTTTGACACCCCTGCTTTAATCCGTCATCAGAGCTACTGACCTGGCAGAGGCTGCCATGATGCAGCTGCCACCGTTGCATGTGCAGCGCGAGTTGTCATGGTTCATGCCCATATTGTGACCCATCTCGTGAGCCAGCACTGTGGAGAAGTACTGCAGAGCATTGTTGCCATACTGCAAAGAGAACAGAGTGTTTTCATGCACCAAAGACTCAAGTCCAAGTCAAGTCTCAAGTCTTTGTTTGTGCGACTTAAGCGTGACTCAAGTCCAAGTCTCAGACTCGAGCCCCTATCTTTGTCATGCACTATACTGTTCTATACCATTCTGATTTGAACACAACATCCAAACTTCTAAGATGTGGACCTTTAAAGGGCCAATATCACAGAAAACCACATTTACTTGCATTTAATGAATGACTTAATTGTGGCTTCACTGAGGAATGCACTCACTGTCTCCCAAAGACAGGGCCACTGCTTAGGCAGTTTAATGGTTTTAAATAAGTTTTTAATGCTTATGAATTGCTTATGAACAATACAGAGGATTCCAAATTTAACAATACAGAAGTCCAAATTTAGCATTGCAGTAATTAATAGTCATCTATATTGACCTACTTTAAAAAAGCATGTTCATACGTAAATGCACACAAACACTATTCAGAGGAAAAAACATAAGAAAAATCCTTTAATGCTGGGGATAAGTAAAGGAACACATTCTTCAACCACTGAGTTCTGTGTTTTGTCAGTGGTTTACCGACTAGATGATGCTATGTAACACAGACTACACACTACAAAAGACGAATAAGACACAATTTTACCACACTGATTCCTCCACCAGTGTTCACGGAGCAGACGCTTCCCACGAAGGCCATGCCCAGGACGCCTCCGCTGTATGATCCTGTCCGACCCCTGTAAAAAACAAAAAAGTGACGCGAGATGACAGGGATATCATTTTAAACTTATTTCTGCTAAAGTGTGTCTGGGGGTTGACCCTTAATCTATCTCGATGCCCAAATTTAATTCAGTTCTCTTGCCTATAGCGTGACATTTGGGTCTGCACACAGCTACAGTAATCCCATCATTCAGGGCCACACTCCTAGTCGCTCGCTCCACTCTGCCATAGAATATTGTCTGGCTCTGCCATCCCTACACACAAGGCAAACCCAGTCCAGACTCTTCTCAGCAGTGGTTCCCTGCTGGTGGAGGAGCAGGCTAAGGGGACCAGAGCAGCAGAATCCCTCTCTATCTTCAAAACCTCCTGAAGAAACTTTCAGAGGCCACCTCCTCTCCTGATCTTCTTGTACTACTCCATACTTAAAGAATTTTGCACCTAGAATATTTTCTCACATTGCAAGTCGCTCTGTATAAATCCGTCTGCCAAATGTATGGAATGTAGTATCTCCTCACTCACACAATGAGTTGGGCCATGTCGTTCCTGATGCGGGGAACCAGGTCTGTCTTCCTCCAGCTGACAAACCTGCCAAGAACATCTCCTGCACTGCCCTCCACGTCGAACGGGTTCTTTTTATCAAACATCTCCAGACCTACTAGGACTATCCGGACATTCAGCTGCTGAAAGTACTAGAAAGACCAAAGGTACAACAGGTCAAATGTGCTTTTGGCTGGATTTTTAGAGTGGTGGACTACTCTCAACCTAGCCACACATGTCAGTATGCCTGTTGATAATGGCCCACCACCCAAATAATACCACTTCAGTTGTTGTCTTGTAAGATGACAGAAGAAGGCGGACAAGAACAAAAGAGACATACAGCCTGCTATCAGAAACTGACCACTGATGGTGCTATAATAAGGATTGCTCACCGTGTCCAGTAGATTGGCCAGTTGGACCATCTCCTCCCTAATTGCTGTGGCGTTCCCCTTCTTATAGTTGAACTGTGGAAGCAAACGGGGAGATACAAAGGCCATGAACACAATAAACCTGTTAGGAAACCGATAAGGAAGCGAGTTTGAGCTTGATACACACCCTTTGATTATCCACCACCAACACCAGCTCCACATATCTGGTCAGAGGTAAGTTTCGTTTTCTCTGTTGACAAATATGAAAAAGTGTAGGATTGGGCAAGCCAGCAGCCGCACAGCAAAGTAGCAATAAAATACATAGCAATAAAATGAATACTGACCCGTAAAAATGAGGTCATGGACAAGACGGAATCATGAGGCACTTCACTGGCCACCCCGCACACAAACGGCTCAGACCGGCTGTCCTCCAGCAGGAACAGGAGGTGCTCATGGGTGGAGGACCGTAAAGCAGGCTCGAGGCCATAACTCCTGTTACCAATGAAAATGACTCCTCTGGAGGTACAACAAAAAACAGATACAGTTATCATGAAATTATTACATGTACATATGCACTTCAAATGTTCAAAAATAAAATATTAAATAAATACAGTTAGAAGCTTTTGATGGAACAGTGACAATATGGGATTCCATTGTATGACAACATTACAAGAGTAATTGTACTTCATTACTATATTTAAGTAAAGTTTTTAGAGGATCTGTACTTTACTTTAGTATTACTGATACTGAATACTTTTACTCTCATTTGTTTCCAGTGGAGGGTGAATGGAACCTGTCATGTCTCCAACACAAGTGGCAAACCTAAACAACATATATTTTTGGGTGCAGACTATTTTGAGTTCTTGTGCCTTGGATCTATCCCTCCACCAGGAAAAGATTTTAAAAGATTAAAAGACATTTTAGGCCAAAACCTTCTTAAAACTTTGGTAAAACAACATCTCAGTGGCGTCATTCATCTCTAGACGTCTGGCTCCTTTCACCACCACTGTGAACAATTCTGTTTCTGTAAGAAGCTCTAGGATAGAGCATTCAGGGAATTTGGAAAAATATGTTCATTCTTCCTTTGCATATAGTTACTCTGTACTTTTTCCACCAGTGTCAGTATTATCACTTCTACTGAGGTGGTAAACATGTGAGATTTGCATGTGCGGAGCGTGGATTTCCTTGTCTGGTGTTGACAATAAGATCCTTTTATTGGGGCCATTGTGGATAAAGCTAAAAGACTGAGCTAGCAGGAAAATGTGTCATCATTAATTGTAATGCATACCTGAGGCCATCGCAGGTGCTTAGAGCGACCAATGAGTCTTTGTGGCCCTCAACGTGTCCGCTGTAGTGGCACAACGTCTACAGATAAGGAAAATGAGATGTAAACCGGCTTTGCAAATTTTCCGATTCACTAAGTAACTTGGTTTAAGTAAGTTAATATGAATCATGGACTTTTCAGTTTATGGCATCAGTGAGACAACATCAATTTATCTTACTGATTTTTAAAACTATAAAAACCATCCAAAAAGGTATATAACTGAAATTCCTGAAAATGCAGTGGGCCTCAAACAGTCCTTTTAGGCTCAAGGCCAATATTTAGGGATGACTGCCATGTTGACAAAGAAAGAGTGACAGAGGAGATTTAAACATTTACTTTCAAGAGCATGTCTAAAGGTGGAGCCCCATGACCGGTCTGATTAGAAATGACTGGAATGCTGACCAGCCTGCTTGAAACCTATCCTTGTAAAAGTCCAATGGAGCTCTTCATCAAATATCTGCTATACAGTACTGTATATGTATATGTATCACCATCAGAAGGCTGTTTTTGATTGGTTAGACGTTCAAAACCTTCAACACACTCACTTGAGAGCCTTAAGCCAGAGGGTGGGCAACGAGGCAAAAATGTAATTTTGCAAAGCTAGAAGATTTTTTTTCTGATGATAACCAGCAAAATATATCTTTTTAAACACATAAAAAGAGAACAATTAACAAGAGTTGTGGACAAAAATATAACTATTTAAGAAGGAACAGATGGGAAAATTTGTGAATGATTTTAGACAAACTGAAAATATACTGTGTATCTGAGTGGATCATTGGTAACACAATGTGATTTTTCATGGTGAAAACTACATATATTGCCCAGCCCTACTAATCCACATGCTTGACCTCTGAGTGCTTACGCAGCTGACCAATACTAATAGGGAGAGTAGGAAAATGGTCAGGCATGTGACCGAGGAAAGGCTTACAGGTTTTCCTGTGTGTCTTCTCAGTGACTTCTTCAGAACATCATGAGAAACGACAGCAAAGTCGGGAGATAAAAAGTCTCTGAGAAAACAAAGAGATCAACACACATTAATATAAAGCTTTCCATGCAACAAATGCAGAAAAAATAAGAGAAGCTGCTTTACTCATTTTTGGTCAGATGCAGGAAGTGGACAACACTTTCAATCTCAATTGAGTAGGTGATCCGATCAGGATGGACGTTCTGCAGATAGAAATGCAATAAATAAAAGTCCTGAACTTAATGGACCCTGTTTACATGCAACCAGTTAAGAGTACAACGAAATATTATTTTGGTTTCATTTTGTATTTTAGCATAATATTAATTTTTAGTCTTCCAAGAAGCTCACTTCAATATCAAGGATAGAATTAACAACCTAACAAGGCAAACTGATGACTAAAAATGATATTGAGCCTAGTTATGACATTTTGCAAAAAAGGTCAATTAAACTGAACCTTTTCATCAAAATAGGACAAGCCCACCACCGTGTCCTTCACTGTGTGGCATTCTTGCCAATTACAATACCAGTTAAGCCCTTTTGTGGGTGTTTTGCATTAACAGCAAACTGTTTTGCTAAAAAATATGCTTTTTTGAACCATTTCACATCACCGATTCACCAATGAAATTTTCATATATTGGAATGTGTATTACAATTGCAATGTACAGCAATATTATCGCACTGCACGTTACAGGATGTAGCAATCCAGTGTGTTGGGCAGTCCTACAGTTCACGCACCTGTCCAGGTGTTTTCGTGCCATTTTCATGCCTCTTCCATCGGCCATGCACAAACCGAGGAGTGACAACCTTGTAGTTTTTGAGTTTTGATGTCTGTTCAGAGAATAGATCTGTAATTGCAACAAAATGAATGTATTCACATTAAACAAAACAGACAAAAAAAAACTTCTTTGGAAAGTGATGCTAAAATAAAGTTGATTTTTTTTTAAACACTCTCAAAAGCTGGATAAACACACTTTATGTGCTGTCACTATTTAAGCAATTTTTTAAAATAACTTTTTGTAAAACACTCACGACCTGCCTTGATGAACTGCTTTCAGTTGTGGTACAATTAAGTAATAGAGCTAATAGAGCTGGCCAATACAGATTTTCCGGGGCTTAAAATTCATCATTATAATAATGATTTTATTATAAAACGGACTGACAATATTATCATTATTCATTTGACTTCACTGTTTTTAGTTTAACTATGTTGTACTGACTGATATCGGTTTGAAATGATCACATTTCTAAAGCTCAAATAATAGAAATATTAAAGAACAGTTAAACTCAGATTTAATCTTTAGTTATGGGGAATCATTGGCACAATTGTGTAATAATAATTAAATTCATAATTTGGGCCAGAGTGCCTATTTAAAACTTCATAGAGCCCAACACATTATTAGGACCAGTTCAGCTTAATAATGCCTTACAGCCTCCCATAGTATTGTGTTAAATTGTTTAATCATTGGGATCAGTGAAACTCCCCCACGCCTCTGTTTGTTCAACTTTAGATCATAATCCTCTCCTGTCACTAGTGGTGTTCCTCAGGGTACTGTTTTGGGCCTTCTTCTATTTCTATCTATCTTCTACCCATTTTCAATTTCTTCAGGAATTTTGGTATTCAGTTTCACTGCTATGCTGACGACACCCAGCTCTACCTGTCTACCAAGCCTGGCTCTGTCCTTCCACCCTCTGTCCTTTCCAACCCCCTTGAAATAAAAAATTTGTTTTTCTTCTAATTTTTCCCTGACAAATGACAGTCCCATAGTTTCTCCTTCTTCTCAGGTTAGGAGTCGTCCTGCACAGAACTCTGTTCTTCAAAACACACATTAATGACATTAGCCGGGCTGCATATTTGAACCTTCATCATGTTAATTGTCTTCACTAAAGATCCTTTAGTTAGTTTGCCTCGCGTCTCTGGAATTCCCTCCCTCAAGATCTCCACTTTCAAATCCTGTCTTAAAACTCACCTCTTCAAACCTGTGTACTCTCTTTCATCTTGTATTTTATTCTATTTTATTCGTTAGTCTATTCCTGTAAAGCACATTGAATGACCTTTGGTCTATGATAATCTGCTACATAAATATAAAAAATAAACTAAACTAAACTTGTCCCTAGACTGCACCTACTTCTAGTCTTATGGTTCTGTGGTCTTATTTACATTTTTAACATTATGCTCTGGTTTATTTGTCTGTGAGGTGTCCTTGAGTGCTTTGAAATGTGCTTTAAAAAAATAAAAAATAATAATAAAACTTCTAATAGCAGTAGGCTTTTTTTATGCAGGCACTAAGACAAGCATTATTCCAACACAATACATATCTGTAACATGAGCCTGTAACATAACACTTCTACACTAACACTGTTCAGTCAGTCCAAGGTCCAGCCTCGTATAAATGAGAATGTCTGGATCCCTCAAAGCCCCAGGGGAATGTTCAACAGACCATACCTTCACTCTCCACTGAGAAAAACAATCCAGCTATGAGAGAAATAAATAACAGTCCAGCGTTTCTGCCTCTCTTCTTGGCTTCCATTATATGGGCATCATGAGCTTATCCGCACCTGTTTGCCCGGGGAAATATGAGCTGTAGCTGTGTATCACTGTTACAGATGAGCGCAGGTATGCACTCCCCCAACAGGTGAGCTCAGGAGCTCAGGTAGGCTGGGCGGGGCAGAACAGCAGGGCAGGTCTAGGGCTAAGGCCTGTTCAGAATCCTGTATTGTGTTGTGTTATTTTGTAAGACACTGGCCAGTCATTAGACTGGTTGGGCAGAAGGTGTCAGTAGCTCAACAGGCCTCCTCTATATAATAGCCTCTATTTGTCTTTCTGGCACTCAGACTGAGAGAAGCCTGTGTTTCTGTGGGCTGCTTGAACTCACTGATCTCCAAATCATTTCAAGGAGAATTTGACCTGCACATGAGCTGTAAATCATTTCAGTTTGTGCCACCTCACTCCACACAATGTTTAAGGACTAAAACAAAGGCTAATAAAATATTACAATTTGAGTTCATTATTACTTCAAATGATTCTAATATGAAGTTTATACAATTGGGAATCTTCCTCTCAACAATAATAAATAATCAACACCAGCACTAATAAATTCATAGATAAATAGATAAATTAGCCTTTTATGAAAAACGAGGAAAAAACTATTTTTCCTTTAATTTTTTAAGGCTTTTCATAAAAAAATATATAATTATCATTGCTGTTGTTGTTATTATTATTATTATTAGTAGTAGTAGTAGTAGTATTGTTGTTATTATTATTATTCGTGTTTTTTGCAGTTGTGTTGTGGTTGTTATATTTATTATTATTATTATTATTATTTTGTTATTTTTTATTTATTTATTTACTTACTTATTTTATTATTATTATTATATTGTTTTTGTTGTTGTAGATTTATGAGCAGGCGCATGAGCATGTCCTCCCCTGATAGGTCCTGGAGGCGGGGCTGTCGCAGTGTGATGAGTCAGAGGCAGCGGAACGGTGGGCAGGTTTGAGTTTTTATGATTTTAATTTATTTTGTATTTTAAGTAGTAGGATGAGTTAAGGTGTGAGTGTGTGTGTTTGTGCGTGCGCGCGCGCGTGCGTGCGTGGTGTGTGCGGCAGGGTGTGTTAAGGTGGTCTGCGTGTGTGTTAAGTAGCAGGATGAGTTAAGGAGCTGTATGTGTGTGGGGGGGCAGGTTGAGTTAAGGTGCTGTGTGTGTGGGGGGGGGAAGGTTGAGTTAAGGTGCTGTGTGTGTGGGGGGGGGGGCAGGTTGAGTTAAGGTGCTGTGTGTGTGTGGGGCATGTTGAGTTAAGGTGCTCTGTGTGTGTGGGGGGCAGGATGAGTTAAGGTGCTCTGTGTGTGTGAGGCAGGTTGAGTTAAGGTGCTCTGTGTGTGTGTGTGTGGCAGGATGAGTTAAGGTGCTCTATGTGTTTGTGTGTGTGTGTGTGTGTGTGGCAGTTTGAGTTAAGGTGCTCTGCTCTGTGTGTATGTGTTAAGTAGTAGGATGAGTTAAGGTGAGTGTGTGTGTGTGTGTTAAGTACCAGGATGAGTTTAGGTGCTCTGTTTTTGTTTGTGTGTGTTCAGGAGGAGGATGCGTGTAAGTAAAGGAGCTGTAGCAGGAGGAGTTAAGGTGCTCTGTGTGTGTGTAGCAGGATGCGTTAAGGTGCTGTATGTATGTATGTGTGTGTGTGTGGGGGGGGGGGGGCAGGATGAGTTAAAATGGTGTGTGTGTGGCAGGATGAGTTAAAATGGTGTGTGTGTGGCAGGATGAGTTAAGGTGCTCTGTGTGTGTGTGTGTGTTTGGGTGTGTGTTAAGTACCAGGGGGGTATTCCATGAAACAGGATTAAGGGAAAGTCTGGCTTACTTTCCTTTGAAATAAGACAGACTTTCCCTTAATCCTGTTTCATGGAATACCCCCCAGGATGAGTTTAGGTGCTCGGTTTTTGTTTGTGTGTGTTCAGGAGGAGGATGCAGGTAAGTAAAGGAGCTGTAGTGTGTTAAGTAGCAGGATGAGTTAAGGTGATCTGTGTGTGTGTGTGTTCAGGAGCAGGATGAGTGTGAGTAAAGGGGCTGCAGTGTGTGGGATCTCCTCCTCCTGGGTCTGCTCCTCCAGTTCACAGCTCTCAGACATCATCTCCACTCAGATAGGGCAACAACAACAACAAGAGGGAGAGAACCAGGCTGTAGTGGAGGAGCTGCAGCCTGCTGCACTGTAAGCCCAGGACTCTTATTCTGTTATTACTTAAAATATTTATTATTATTATGATGGAAGAAATGGATGTTTTGGATAAAAGCGTCTGCTAAGTGCTGTAAATGTAAACACCTGCCGCAGGTTGGAACCGGTGTTTTTGGAGCAGGCTGAAGAGGGGTCACCGTGTGTCATCACACTGCTGTGTAACCCCAACTCTGGGGCTGTCATCATCAGTGTTGTGATTGTGAGTGAGGCGCGCACTATCGAGGTTTATTCTCTCTCTGGAGATTACTGCGGCACCTGCCGGGGGGAGGAGGATCCGAAGTGGTCCAGTGTCAGGTATGTGGATGACTGTTCTAAAGAACATCTGCGGAAGTGAATTCACTTCAGGTCAGAAAGTCTGGACACGACAGCTCCTTAGTCTTTCCATAGCATCTGAGTAATAGTGAACAGTGGGGGGGTGGGGATTATTTCCATGGGCCCAGCTCTGTCAGGGCCGTCAGGGAAGAAAAATATCTGGGGGAAAAAAAAAGAATATTTTAAGATATTGTGGCCAACATTTCTAGCAGCACACCTAAACCACTGGTGCATAGTATTTATTTCTTTATTTTTTGGTATGATTCAGAAATATTTAAAAATAGGATCATAGAAACAATGCATTAATAGCTTGACATGTTTAGATTGACAGAAGAGTGCATACTGTATTGAATATTATAATAATTTGTGTCCTAAAAGAAGACACCACAACTGTAAAATAACACATGCTGCCAGACCTTCAGGCAGTAATGCCACATTTTATATTTGCCTTAGAAACACATTCCAAGCATTTGAGCATGAGAAAAACACACAGTCAGTTGTGCCCAAGCTTTAGATGCTGTGTGTCTTGTATCTGTTGTATTCATTTGTCTAGTGGTGTGTGATCTCTTGCTCCTGCTGCTTGATTGATTTGTAGTGCTGAGAAGAAACTCTTCTACAGGAGCCACGTGGTGCTGGAAAGCCCTGTGGCATCATGTGATGTGAAGGTATGTGCTTAATGGTATTTTTTTGATGGAAGAATGAAAATATGTAAAATGACAGATCCTGCTTTGTTAAAGTGTTCATAGTGAGCGCCACCTCCTACCCAGAGCAGATTGTGTGTTGAATGTGTTCCCATGTCTCCACAGCTTCTCTCTCTAGGTGGGCGCTCGACTGTGGCCGTGGCACAAGTGGACTTGGGGATGCGGCTCGTCCAGACCCCTCAGTGCCCCCTGAGCACAAGCCCAGGAATCGACCTCCAGTGTGTTCAGGCCATGATGGAGCAGATGGGGACCACCCTCTCTCCAGGAGCGCAGAACTTGATGGAAATGGTGCAGTTTCAGCAAAAGGTCTGGACCAGTCTGCAGTAAGCCTGTCTGATTGATTACGCAGCTGTTCGCCTGAAGGAATGGGTTACTTGCAATGTTGTCTAATTATTTTAAGCAGCATCTCTCCCAAAAAATGAACACAAGTTTACCCTTTACTCTAAATCCAAACCATCAGCCAAGACAAGTTTTGCTTAAACTCCACAATGATTCTCCACAAGAGGGTGTGGTTATCGCCTAATTCACTTTCCTATGCATCACTGAAAGAGAGGAAACCCACACCTGAAGGATCTCATGAATGACGTCACAAATATTTGTGGTTATACATTTAATTTATATACAGTTAATTGTTTGCTGCTATGAATTGCGTGGATATGATTCCTTGGTAGATTGTAAAAGGATCCCTAGAATACAGTAACAGCCCTAAAAGTGTGTGATGCAGTTTGTATGATGCCAGTTGGTGGTTTCCATTACTTGTGGAACTAATGAAAGTATATCTGCATGACATCATCCTGAATTTGCATCATTTAATTAAAGCAAACTTAAGTCTTATTTTTTGCTTAGCCAATCTATTGTTTGCCAAACTATTGAGGAAAAGCCCTAAACATAAACTTAGATTTTTTTTTTTAGTACTGTTATTGTATTTTCTAATTAGTGTTTTAATTCATTATATATATTTTTTAGTTATGCCCATGAAGTACCTTGAGATTACATTGTGATGAAAATGAATAAATATAGATAATTAGAAATAAATATCTGTTAAGTATAGTAATCATTGTATTAAATGCATCGTCTGTTTCCTCATGGGATTATCACTGTCAGAACAGAAAGTCACTCGCAGAACAGATGCAGCTAGGCTAGGACGAACATTAGCCAAAACTATAAATAGTAATAATATAATAGCTACTGAAATAGTTTGCAATACTGGCTAGTTACGGTTAGTATCTTGAAGAACAAAACCGGCGCTTAAAGATCAATTGCAAATTAACTAATGCTACCCGATAAAAATATGGTAATGGCTAGTAGTGTTTAGTAGATTGTGTTAATTATTTTTTAAATTAGTTTTTGCTGTTCATAAAATATCTTTGCCACATAAACATATTTCATTCCTTCTTTTCTTTCCTGTCTTTCCTCAGAATAAAGCTGATGTCCTTGGTAGCTTCCTGCCTCTGCTGATGGGTGGAGGTGCCTTGGGCTGCCTCTCCAAAGGCTCAGTGTTCTCTCCAAAGGCGATGGCAGTGGGAGAAATGAGCTCTGACTGTTCAGGGGCACTTGCAGGTCAAAACCCAGAGTCAGGAACCCATCCTCCTCCATCCACCAGCAGCCAGGGCAGCGTACCAGACTCTGCCTCAGCCCTGTTACCCACTCAGGCCAACCAGCAGGGCCCGCTCAGCCCTGACCTGCTTCCCATGCTGCAGAGCGTCTGTGGCCAGGTGACTCGGCTTCGTCTGGATGCGGTAAACTCTCCAGAGAAGAGGAGGAATGGAGACCGGTGAGTCACCTGCAGTTGGAGGCTGCATAGCCTCCGGTGGGTGGGTTGCATAGTCACTTCTGTTCTTGAAGGTTTCTCATTCATGCTTCCTAAAACCATAGTTTGAAAAATCAGATATACTGTTTTTGGAGGGTCACACAGTGTCAAAAACTAGTGGGGGAAAAACAGCTCATACCACCTGACCCAGCCTATAAGTATTTTATACAATTTATTACCTAATTAATTTATGTTTCTTTAGGAGTGTGATTCAGATTGATTCTCATTTCTCTAGTTGTTTTTCTGTCTTTGGGTTTTGTAAGGGAGGACCACATGTGCTGTGGAGGTCTGGAGAAAGCCCTTGAGAAGGCAGTGGAGAAGCGTATGGAGGAGCTGGAGAAGAAGCTGAAGGAGCACATGGACCTGCGTCTGGATGCACTTCAGCGGAAGTTAGAGCTAACGCTTCAGCAGGCCCTCACGCACCTGCCCAACACGCAGTAACCTGCTAAGCTAACGTGCTTAACCAAGTACAGCCGAATCAGCACAAACAGCTAACACTGGGTTCGGAAATGCTTCCCTGGAAGGTGGTTTTCCAAGCCTTACTTTGCTAACGGTTGAGCTGTTAACCTTACGGCTTGACCTCGAGGAGTGTCGCTAATTTGGTTCAGCTGAAACGAGTTTGCGGCGAGAGGAACCTGGTGGGTGCACAGCAGGAACCTGTCTGCCAGGAACACTCATGCTTTAAATGACGTGAAAGCTTTTCTTAAAAAGTCACACAAGGCGAGTTTGTAACCATGGTGGTTCAGATGGAGAAGACTCACTAATCTACACTAATGATCTCTGACGACTTACTGTTGTTGAAGGGAATGGAGCTAAACACTCCACACTAGCGGCTTACTGGCGACTGGCTACTGGCGACTGCAGCTGTGGACTAAATGTTCTTACACAGCTGTTGACTTGTTGTTTTTACATGACTCAGAGACATTTCTGTCCAATGCTGCTATGAAAACATTTGTAATAACCTGTTCTCTGTAAGCGTTCCTAGCAGGTGACTTTTCAAGTTTGGCTTAAACTTTCTTAGTCTTTAGTAAATACTTGTATGTATGGGATTTCTGAGGCCTGCACCAGGCTTCTTAAATTCCACCATCAGTCTGATATCAAGAATTGTGAAGAAATTGTGAGAAGGCCTGGTTAAACTGTAAAATGTCGTTTTTAACATTGCAATTCGTGTTGTTTGATGTGTTTATTTACTGATGTTGTCTAAGAGTTTACATTAAACGACTAAGGACAAAAAAAATAAAAAATTAAATGCTAGTAACAAGACATTTTATTGACGTGAAATCTTTTAACACTGGCAGGAGCTATAGGGCAATTTTAATTCCAACAAGTGACAATTGTCATAGCACTAAAATGACCTCAGAATGGACAAAAGTGATGCCTTTTGTAATAAGCCTTTATAACAGTGTATGTAGGCTCATGTCAGCTGTCATGAAAGGGTTATGTATTTTACAAGTAGCTTTATGAATCTTGCCCTTCACCAGCGTGTTACTGAGTTTTTTAATCTCTCCTCAAACGAATGCGTTTTGGCGCCTGATACGGGAGTGAAGTGTTGTGGCCCTTCAGCATCTGAACTTGAGAGGCCTGGTTTAAATGTAAGGTCTGTCACCTGACATAAACCTATATGGACATAATATAACAAATGCCAGTTGTCATCAACACTAAAATGACAACAGAATGAACAAAAGTAGCCACTTGAATAAGCTTGTTAGAAGAAGCCGAAGCACTTAATAGAAATGTTACGTCAGTTGTAATTAAAGGTTCATGTGGGTGTCGTGTACTCTTATAAATACAGTAGAGTTATCAATCTTTTACACCCCAGCATCCCTTTAATGTGGAATGGATTTGCACTGTTAATGATCAGTACTTGGCTTTAGTTTTCTTGGGAGGATCCCAAAGTCCATGAAGAAAAAGCAGCTCAGCTGGAGACATTCAGCCACAGCAAGAAAACAAATCCAGCTGAACAAACATGTTCCACATAAAATAAAGCTTTTTGCAAACTGTTGCAATTTCAAGTTGCTGTTAAGCAACTGAAATTCTTAAAAAGACTCAGCAAGCTCCTGGTACTTTGCTAGAATGTCCACTTAAACCCACTGATCCGTGTCCTCCTTTCAGCCTGCCAGAAGGCACATCAGCCAAGCCGGATGGAGGTGCTTTCCTCCCGTCTTCGTGTTGCCAGACGCTTGGGTTCAGACAGTGACTTGGTGTTTTTCTGTGGGTTGTGGGAGACGTTTGCTTCAGACGGGGCTTTTGGGCCCAAGGAATCTTGGGTGAGGTGGTGGAGGTGGGTGTTTTTTTTTTCTTCTATTCAGCTAAGAAAACCCAACTGTATCAACAAAGATGGAGCTCCAAACGATACAAGCACTTCTTTATGGAGGGCAAAGGGTCACCTGAAGTCATTCAAAATATTCTCCAAACCATTTTTGAATAATATGTCAACAAAGTCACTTTTTTGCCCCTGAAGCTAACACTGTGTGTGGGCTCATCCAGTTCCTTCATCTTCAGTTGGCCTAAGTCCTAACATTATCTGGGCCTGCCTAGCATTGTGATTCTTAAATAAAACAGGAGTTTTGTTTAAACAACAGCAGCTGGCTGTTTTGCACAATAAACTACAGTTGCATACAAAAGTATTGGCCAAATGCGGTGTAGTATTGATTTTTGGAGTACATTTATATTCATGGCTTTTAACAGGGTCTCTTATTCAAAGTGACTTCCAAAGTGCTTTGCTGTCCACTCAGGTATTGATGGTGATTGTAATGAGTCAAAATACCCAAGATATCATTCGAATAAGAGCATTTTCTCACCTGAAAGTTCAAAGCAATGTTTGTTATATTGCAAACATCTGATTTGGTTAGTTTTGGCTTACATTTACCGTATTTAGCTGCCTTCCATTCCCTGACTACAGGGGGCAGTCTCCCTGGAGCAACTTGGGTTTAAGGGTCTTGATCAGGAACCCAGTGATGATGTGCTGAAGGTAGGATTCAAACCCATTGGATTCGAAGAGGGACTGCTAGGCGTACTACTTCAGTCTAGCCTATTTAAAATCACACACACACACAATCAAACCAAACTAGCCAGCAGGCATGAGGGAGAACGGATACTAGATACTAGTACAAGGCAAAGTGGCCCCTTATAGTCATGTGTGAGCACAGCACAGCACAGCACAGCACAGCAAACAGAGTGAACAGTGTGAAATTAATTCTCTGCATTTAACCCATTCACCAGGTGAAGCAGCAGGCAGCCAGTGACGCACGCCCGGGGAGCGGTGTGAGGGGACAGTACCTTACTCAAGGGTACTTCAGTGGTGCCACTAGCAGTCATGGGCTTTAAACCCATGACCTGCCGATCGCAGGGGCAACTCCTTAACCACCAGGCCACCAGCTGCCCCAAAGCAGCAAGTGCCCCATGTGAGGATACCGGCTGGGTATTAGCAGGGAGTGGGAGAAATGCAGGAGCAGATAATTGGGTGAGTGCCAGAAACCAAAAGGAAAGGGCAAACAGGGGTAGAGGGGCGTGAAAGGCTCAGTACTCTGGTGACCTGGACAGCTGGGGGCAAGGGACGTGAGGAGTGGCCATGACACCTACTTGACATTGATCAGCTTGTAGACATAGGCCACGCTTCTGCCATCAGAATGGAAAAAAAAAACAGTCCTCATTTGTAGATGCTGATTTTCATTTTCTGATTTGATTGCTCACCTTTATACAGCTCTGGAAAAAACTTAAGAGACCACTGCAAAAATGTTCAGTTTCTCAGCAGACATCCAGAGGCCCCCAGGAACACGGGAGTCCTGGGAGAACCACCGCAGGGACAACCGTGGCCCCCACCCAGAGAAGGGCAGAGGAGAGCTCGGAGGGGGTCGTCCGGCAGCCACTGTGCAGACGCCCCAGGGGGCCATGGCAGCAAGCCCGCAGGCTCCGCCGGTGGCCAGCCACACCAGGGCAACCCGGTCCCTGGGCCCAGAGCCCCAAGGGCCCCCCACCCCCCAGCCGACAAAGCCAGGAGGGCCAGGCCCCACCAAGCAACCGCCAAGAGTGAGCCAGCGCTCACCCGAACATCCAGTCCTGGACAATGAGGAACCACCAATGCACCAGCGGCCAGGGGCATCCCTAACCGGCAGGGCGTGGTGGTGAGGCAGGGGGGCCTGAGATGTTGAGTGAGGCTGAGTCTAAGACCTGACCTGACACGTGGACATAGACAAACAGGCACACATATATACAAGCATACGTTACCTCCCTCATGCACAGCAACAAATATTCACACATGTGACATGCAGACACACAGAGAATAACGCCATACACACACTCTCACTCCCCATATATAC
>JBBPCX010116003.1:0-20639 GCA_037974365.1 Hydrocynus forskahlii
AATAGTAGTATTAGGAATAGTAATAGTAGTAATAGTAGTGCTACTACTACTACTACTACCACCACTCCTACTGCTACTACTACTATTACAACTACTACTTCTATTACTACTACTACTACTACTAATAATAATAATAACATTACCACTATTACAACTACTACTGCTGCTGCTGCTACTACTACTACTTCTACTGCCACTATTACTACTATTACAGCTACTACTACTTCTATTACTACTACTACTACTGCCACCACTACTACTATTCTTATTATTACAAAAACTACTACTACTATTATTACTACCACTAGTATTACTACTATTACAACTACTACTACTATTACTACTACTGCTACTACTACTGCTACTGCTACTACTATTACTACTGCTACTATTACTACTACTACTACTACTATTGCGTTCATGGCATTTAGCAGACGCTCTCATCTAGAGCGACGTACATCAGTGTTTAAGTAGTCCATATCTGTTCTTCATACCAGTAAAACTAGACTCAAATCAACATCTGCTTTTAACCAAGTTGCTGCTAGCTAAGTTACATGCCTTAACAACCCTGTCAGAAAGAAAAAGTCAGAGGTTAATGCACAAGTAAGGAAAACAACTAAGTGGGTCAGTGCCCAAGGGCGTTTTTAATAGGAAAAGATGTATAAGAGATAAACCAGAGGACTGGTTGCTCAACCAGGTGCTCCTTGGAGAGGTGACACTTGAAGACTGCAAGGGACCCTGCAGATCTGATTCCTAGAGGGAGTTCATTCCACCACTGGAGGGCCAAGACTGAAATGCACGTCTTCCTCTTCTTTTACTATTACTACTACTACTACTACTACTACTCACTATCATCATTCCAAATTGTTATCTTTCCATATTATCATCTTTCCATATTGTCAACCAATGCAACACAATTTGTTAGTTTTCATCTGTTGTTAATATTTGACCAGTATTAAATAAATCACTGAATCTGTAGCTGTTCATATTTATTTCTTAACACAAATTTTTGTTGTAGCCTGTAGTGTGGTTATGATGGAAGGTCCAACTCTTGAAAGAACGTTTGAGAGACATACACTAGAACTGAAGGGAAAACACTTAAATGTGACTAGAAAACATTAACATTTGCAAACCAGTGTAAACATGAAATTACATAGTACACTGAAACAGAGATGTCCTAACTTTGTCAACAGAACAAAGTTTTTACTTTTGGTTTCTAACATCTAGAGTTACATATCAATACTGTTAACACACAGTGTAAATACAAAAAATAAAATCTCCCTATCATCTGTCAGAGTGGATAAAGAACTCAGTCACTGCTCAGAAACATCCCTTTCTCTGCGTGTGAGGTTTGATGGACAGAATTGATCCTGTCTGAGATTAATGGTGTGTGTAAGATGAACAGATTGAATGTGGCTCAGTGCCTTTCCCTGTCTTAAGGACTGAATGTGGTCCATTGGCTGCCTGCCACAACTTACTGTTTGTATTGATCCGATCTGCCGTATAGAACAAGGTCATCACATCTGCTTGATGTTGCTATAAACCACAGTGGCAGTATTATATACACCTCTTGGATTTCAATTGGATGCTCATAGAATAGTGAGCTGTCTAAATACATTTTCCCCTCTCAGTACTGTCTGGCTCGTCTTGTAGAGCTTTCCTCCTCTTTTTAATCTTCCTTAAGGGGCACCAGCAGAGTTTGAATTATGTTTGGACCGCAATGAATGTTTAGAAATTGGTTTCTGTACTTATTACTGGCTATATATATGCATATTATTGGTTACTATAGTGTTTATCTGCCTCTTGTACAAGGTGACACAGTCAAATTGGTTGATTTTGATTTGACTTTAGATCCAGTATGTAAGAACAGGGCATGTGTGTGTGTGTGAGTGAGTGTGTGTGTGTGAGTGTGAGTGTGTGTGTGTAGAGGGAGAGTAAGGCAGCATGAGAAATCTCTCACACGCACAAACGTCGAGGCCTACTATGCAGTGTGTGAATGGATGTGTTTCTCATAGGCAGAGCTGCAGTGTGATTCTTTACAGCTTCACTTACTCACACTCACATATCAGCCAAGTCTCTGTGACTGTGGTTCATTCTGTTCTCAGATGAATGATTCAGTTAATTTACATCACAAGCAGAACTTCAATTTACCATGGCATTTCACATCTACTATCCTAAAGTTGAGCACAAAGTGAACAGAGGTTTTATGTAAAAGCTCAAAACAAATGTCTGATGGGTCATTTCTGTATTCTGACAAAACAGCTTGTCCAAACAAAAGGGCCACATTTGTGGTTATATCATTGATCTGTTCCTAAAGGAAAGGTTCACAGTTCTGCAATAACAGCTTTTTATTAATTTCATGTCATCATATCATCCAAGTTTGCCATTTTTAGCATTGCTGTCCCTCTCTATGGACTCCAGCACTCTGTAGTATATGTTCTGTTTGTGTATTGGTAAACACACCTCCACACCCCATGGGCATTGGCACACAGCGTCTGTTGCCAGGCAATGTTCTCTTGATGCCTAAACTAATGTTAAGCTGTCTCAGAGTAAGAGGTGTGTGTGTGTGGATGCTTGTACACACTTCACACACTCTGTACTTCATTCACCTCAGATCTATTTCTAGAATATTTTTGCCAATATTTCAGAAATAGATCTGAGCTGAAAAAAAACCCTTTAATTTTTAATTAAATTAGGGTATTTAATAATATTTACATTCTTAATGATAATGTAAACCAAATATTTGAGTGTGTGTTTAAAAAACTTCAAAAATCATAATCTATTGATTATAATTTGATTAATGCCTTCTTTCTCTTCTGTCTTAATCATCAGCATCAGTCAAAGTTCTGCCTGTGCAACAATAAAGAAGATTTATGTTTTCATGGTGCACTGAAGTGATCCCTATCGCCCCCTACATGTCCTGTAGGGTCTTACAATCTGTCACCATGAGTACATGGATCATGTGAACATTACAGACTGCTTTCTGTGTGTATTTTTATTCAGAATTTGGATTTATATTAGATTCTATTTAGACTTATATTAGACTTATTTTATTCATTTTATTATAGTACTTTATCTTACGTTTGATTTTACATTATTCTGGTGTCTTGTGTCTCTCTGTGTCTGTGTGATGTGGCAGTCACCACATAAACAATTTCCTCTGGGATAAAGTTTTCTGATTCTGATTCTGATCCTGTATGTATTTGTGTATGTGTATGTGTGTAGTTACTGACACTGTGCTCCTGCCTTCCCCCACGAATTGAGCTGAACTCCTTGGGGTCTAAGAAGTTTCCACTCACTTTTCTCTCCAGATCAGTGTTAGCAACCACAGCACAGTTAGACATGATGCATTGAATTAACTCATATATGTACTCATTTCTATATGAATAAAATATTATACACCAGTGCAATAGCCAAAAGTATGTCAACCAAGAAACAATATGTATGTTTAGAATAGAATGTGTGTTTCCTAATTCTTCCCACATTCTTCCCTAATTCTTCTTTTGCACATTTTAATGTTTTTGCTGCTCTAACACATCTGACTCAGCTCACTAGCTCATTATTAAGCCTTTCATGTGGTTTAAATAGATGTTAAATGCTAAAATATGCAAAAGCTGAATTGGATTGACTATAAAGCATCAGGTCTAGAGATATCGTTTATTTTCATTTTCCACACAGCAGTTTTCATTTAGACTGGAGAATATAGCCTAGAATCCATATTTTGAATCCATGTTATGAAAATAAAATGTTCATGGCTATTAAAAATGTACTATTAAGAATCATACATTTCCCTTCCCACTTCATACATACATGTCTTAGACTGAAACGTAGCTGAATACAAAAGAATGAAGGACATGGGTCCTTCTTTAAGTGTCTGGATGACCGTAGTAAGACTGCAAAACTATTTTTGTGTTTTTCTTTTTGATGATTAAACAGAATGGCTAAAACAAAAAAGGGCATACTACAAAATGTAAAATTTAAAAAATGTTTACAATGTAAACACCATTCAACTCCAGGCCATACAGTCCACTAAGCTGTTTTGATGTTGTCATGGTTTTATGTCATATTTACGTATACACACTTATTTAGCCTACCCCAGTTTAACCATGTCTATTTAACCTACACCAGTCTAGCCCTGGTATTTCAGCCTTCAACAAATTAGCCATGCCCAGTCACCCTATGGGATTTTAGCCTCACCCACTCAAATTACAGCACCATAGCCCTCTCTACATTACAAATGACGTAGTGAGCCATATCAAGATAAAACATCTTTCACAAGATAAAACTCTTTCCAACCTAATGTCTAATAGTGATCCAGAGTGTTCATCAGTGACACCTTTACCTCAGAGTAGTTGGTGTGTGTGCATGACATTAATGTGTTTTTGTTGTGGGATGCACTGTGATAGTTTCTGAGCATGTGCACATATTCAAAATGCAATTAATTTAGTATTTAGTATTGATTTGTTTCATCAGAGTAATGATAGGTTACCCTATTGTGTAGAAGTGTTGAAGTATTTTTCTATTCTGATGCAACCAAAATATTATTTACATCACAATAAATACCAGGATCAACCTCAGGAACGGCTGCTTTTTGTGAAATTAAGAGTTAAACAAACACTTGTTTTCTAGGTGTGTGTCAGGTGTGTATCTTGTGTGTCGTGTGTGTCTGTGACGTTGTCTAAAGTCTAATGTTCAAAAGTCGTTAGAATAGCAGATGGACTGTGACACATTTGTGTCTGACAAAAGACAATTATGCCTTTCAGTAAGCCATATAGTTCATCATAGCTATAATTAAAATCCAGGGTTCACTGGGATCCGTTCAGACAGCCAACTTTGCTGGCTCTCATCCCTGAAGATCATGCCATTCTGTCTTGGCATGGAAGCAGAAAAAAATATTTCAACTGACTATTAGAAAAGATTTCACTTTTTGGGAAACTGAGATTTTGATTAGTTCTGCCCTTGAGTTTGACAATTTCTTTGTGCCTATAGGTCAGCAGTGTATATTTTAGAGAGAGTATATGTATCAAAAAGCGATGGAGCATTGCCTTCAAAAAGTTGTGGGCCAAATGCCTGTTCACCCCCTCTGGTTCCAACAGCCATGACTGCTGAAAAAAAAACTCCTAATGTTTGTCAGGGTTCCACAGCTCTGAAAGGCGCTTAAGGCACCTTGGGCCTTAGGATTTAAGGCAGTTTGGGCTTTAGGACTTTTGTGACATTTTGTATATATCTGAGATTGATTTTCTTCATGGCACCCTCCCCAGGCCTATCGCCTATAATGTGAGGCGTATTCACAATCAAAAACTATTTCTGACAAACCCTCTGGTTGCTGTGAACTGTGTCTGTGTGACATGTTGGCTTTCTTTTCTTTTCATTTGTTAAAGACCCCTGTGCATTAAATTTTAAATAGGAGCTTTTGTAGCTCAAGTGGCCTCTCTTCAGAAAGGAAATGGATTCTGAAAAAAACTGAAAGCAGCAAATAATTGATGAAGTCGTCAGTGGAGGTGTGATGCGAGTGAACTTGTCGAGAGCGTGATAAGGCTGGGAATGGAGACAATCCCCAAACAGACAATTGGCTTTCTTTAACGGTGAGCTGCAGACTTCTGTATGGATAAAACTGTTTAAATGTATCTGATTCTCGGTTACACTTACCCTCCTTGGACTCCACGGTGTGTATACCATTAAATCAGTATTGGCTATACTTCACCTCCTCTCCTGTTCTAGTACCTAATTATTAGATCACTAGGGGATATTTCTCAATGCCGATTTGCCATTATGCTAAAGGTGTTATAATCAGAATATACAATAGTGTGCAATAAAAAGCTTGAATAAATACGATTAAATACATAAAATATATTTAAGTACGGCGCCACTGGTCCTTTTTGTCTGTATCAACTTATACACTAAACTAAATATCATGTGTACTATGGGAAAAAAAAATGTGCGTGGAGAAATGTGCTATTCGATTTTGCATTGTATGTGGCACAGGTCATCAAATGTTAAAGAAATTCACTGTGTTCATAAATGTAGATAAATTTTTTTTTTTTTAATGGAAAAAACTCATTTTATTTGCACAGTGATAATATTTTATTTTGGTAGTTAACAATTAGTAAAATTACTGAAACCAGATTACACCACTACATTGGTGTATTAGCGACTGATAAACCACCATATTATTCATTTCATTATAATGTGTGGTAACTGTGCCTTCAGCAGTGGATGTGAGTAAATGTAAGCAATACAGCTTACATATAATAATTATTTATATTAACAGTACTGTTAATGGGTGATTAAAATGCACCGACCAACCATACCATAAAACCACCTGCTTAATGTTGTGTAGGTCTCACTTGTGTTGCCATGGAGCTTGGCATGGAGTCCACAAGACCTCAAAACGGGTACTGTGCTATTTGGCACCAAGGCTAATGATCCTCCATCAGATCCTTTAAGTCCCGCGGTGGGGCCTCCATGGGTCCGACTAGTTTGTTAAGCACAGAAAGTTATGCGTTCGATTCCAAAGACTGCTAATGGCACCACTGAGGTACACTTGAGCAAGGTATCGTCCCCACACACTGTTCCCAAGGCGCTGTGTTCCTGGCTGCCAGCAGCTTCACATGGGCTAAATACAGAGGAAAAATTTTGTGCTGTTCACACTGTGTGCTGTGGTGTGTTTGCGTATGACAGATTAATCACGTTACCTTTACCACAATTTCTTTTGAACAATTTTTATAGTGTGGCAGGGGCATTATCCTGCTGAATGGAGCTGCTGCCCTTAGGGAATACTGTTACCATGAAGGGGTGTACTCGGTCTGCAACAAAGCCAGAACATCACTCTAGCTTTGCTACCTCACCTTCTTCCCATTGTGCATCCTATTGCCTCTTTTCCCCCAAAAATGAGCCTTGGGTGCCCATGAACGTGTCACTGGTTCATGGGTTGTCTGTCCTTGCGTAACGGGAATGCTCCATAAGACCTGCCGTTTTGGAGATGCTCTAATCCAGCGTTCCAGCCTTCACAATGTGGGCCTTGTCCAAGTCATTCAGATTCTAATGCTGACTGTTCACTTGATGTGTAGTATATCCCAGGTGAAGTAAAAAAAAAAAAACCCAAAACCTTGAGTGGTGCCACTGTAATGAGATAATCTGTGATTGTCACTTCACCTGTCAGTAGTTTTGATGTTTTGGCAGATTGGTGTTTAATAATTATTTATAATAATGAATAAGTTAAGGCAAAGTTTGTGGATTTATCATATTTATCATACTGTTTTCTAAGTGCCTACACTGGACTCTAAGATTCAGTACAGACATGTGCTTTTTGTTCTGTGACGGATGTGTATCATCTGCTGTTTCACAGCATAAAAGCTTAGAATGGGTGGAGCTGGGTTTCCCCTGATGCATATCTGCATTGATTTCGCAGTGAAACACTGCTGGAGCACTGCTGAATCATTCATGAAGTGTCAGGGTGAGGGGTGGATATTTGCACTCCTCCTTAGGAGAGAAAGAGAATATGTTAGAAGGACAAGCAGGCTAAGATTAGTAGCTGAATGGCCTGCTTAATACAGGGTGCTGGTGTTCAGTCACACTACATGAATAAAAAATCAGATTATGACTGTATTTCACACTCTTGTTTCAGCTGATTCTGGAATATACACTACCACTCAAAAGTTTCACATCAGTATTTTTCATAATATACAATTAGATTGCAGTTATGTAGGTCCAATACAATTAATAAAAAGAATGAGGTGAAGTTCAAATAACATTAATATCCAGAGTGACGTTCGAATACATTTAATATCCAGATGATGTTCAAATACAGTTCATTTCTAGAATGAATTTCTGATACAGTTAATATCCAGAGTGAGGTTTTAGCACAATAAACACCAAAATCACGTTCAAATACAATTGATATTCAGAATAAAATTAAATAATTGACATAAAGAATGACACCTAACTAAACTTATATCATTGATATCTACAATGAAGCTCTAATACCATTCCTATCCAGAGTGTTCTAATATAACGAATGTCCAGGATTAAGTATTTAACACATTAATATCCCACATTAATACTGATGAGAGTATACACGTTAATGTATTATCCTTGAGGTGTAATGAGATATCTGACTACAAACCAGGTAGTCACAAAGAGATACACAAAGGATGTGCTCTCAATTAATTCACCTTCTTTAAAGGGAATACCACTGATTTGATCCTGGTGGTTGAGATAAACAAATAAACCCGTTAGACTGGACATAAGGTTTGGAGATTTATGTTGTATAATATCTATATTATAGGCTAGAATGTTTATTCAGCTGTTGAGTCTTCTAACATTTTTTTCTCTCTCCATCACTGCCGAGGAGTAACTTAGCTTTATTGATTTCTGTTTTTGCAGAAATGTCAGCATATACTGCATGCGTCGCATAATAGGGAAAATATTGTGGGCAAGTCTCTGCTGTTAAGTGTTTGGTAGCTAGTGGTGGTGTACACTACAACATTGATTTCTGCCAGCAACATTTTACACTTACATTTTACAATTAATAATTGAAAGATGATCAAAAAAAATATCTTTTTTTATCATTTAACTATTTTTTCCCATTCTTTTTGTTTCAAAAATACATAAACACTGAGTAAATCATCTATTTCTTTTGGCTTCAAATTGATAATATTTGAGTCTATTCAAGTCGCGTTATCTCCCAGTCTCTTACATCTTGGACTGGATCTCCAGCCTTGAATCAATTATCTGCTCTGCTGGATTGCATCTGTAGTCATTTGATGGATGTTTTTTGTTGAGTTATTGACATTATGTTTGTCTTGACCTCCAAACTGCAATCTTGCCATTGTGTGGGAGCAGTCCTGAGGAATCGCATTTCTATGGTTGATCCCCAGTTGTGAGAAAACTGCTGTAAGTACACTTTCATATCCGAGTGCTTTTTGTTAACTGTAACGATCGGTACTGTATGGCACTCTGGAACATAAAGACTGCTTGGAGTTGCCGTTAAGGATTTCTGTCCAACAGTGTGGAACCAACAGAGCAGGCTTTGATAAAACACTTAATTCATAGCTGGAGGAAAAGCCAGAAAATTCACCTACCCATGCTCCACCCATTCATGTATTCTTTTGTTGCTTCTGTTGCAAGAGTAAATGAACAATGGTAAAAATGCCATTGAATCTATTTGGAAACTACAGCATGTGAATGGTTAAATTGGTAAAATAGATCTATCATAGTGTTTTTTTCTCTAGTTTAATTGACGTTTTTATGGATAAACATCAGATCGATCAGTGTAAAATGCTGCTGGCTTGTAGAGTTAACACTGTCTCATTAGTCAACTTAACAGAGAAGATTTGTCCACAACATTTCTCTTTCATACTTGCAGCATATGCTGGCATTGCTGCAAAAACATAAATCAGCAAAGCCAAGTTACTCCTCAACAGTGATGGACAGAGAGCGAGAAAAATGTTAGAGGACTAAACAACTGAATGAAATAATTCAGAATCAGAATCAGAAAGTGGAGAAAATTGCTTAAACATTCTAAAACATTCTATTTTATAAGTGAGATATTATTAATAATCTCAAATACACAACATGAACCCTACATCCAACATCTACTCTAACCACTCTAGACAATTTTATTTATTTATCTCATCCACTGACATTTCAAAGAATTGGTAGAATTCCCTATTAAGCCAGTGAGTTAACGGGAAACACATTCACTTGTGTTGTAACCACTTAATTTGAACTTAGACTGCTAATTTGTACAGAATATATCAAGAGAAGTGATTATACATACATACACATATTGCTTAAAGGCTTATGCAAGCTTTGATCTCTCATCATCATGCCAATTTCCTCATAATCACTCGCCCTTGGTAGCAGTGCTTTAAGGCAGCACAGTCTCACTTTTGAGACTTAAAGTACTCGGGTCATGTATTTATTATTAAAAATATTGTGAAATAAACCTATCTCATGCATTATAATTACTAGTCTATAAAATTAATTTTACACCAGCTAACAACTGGGAAAAAACAAATGCTAGATATGTTTTAGAATGTCTGTCTGAAATGTTGTCTTCCATCCATGCTGGCTCATTTGTTTTTTCTGTTTTTTTTATTGGATATTATAGAACTAAACTAAATTATTGGTGTTTGATGCCGTATGATGATATTTGTCGCAAAATGGTTGCTTTCGGTGCAGAATGATAATGTGTTATGGAGAAGGATGATGCTTGATGAAGAATGATAATACTGGTTGGTGTTTCTTGAGAATAATAGTAAGAGAATATGGGTATTTGATGGAGAATGATGATGTTTGGTGGAGAATGATGGTGTTTAGTGGCAAATGATGATGTTAGAGGGTAATAGCCTTTGTTGAGAATGATGGAGTTTGATTTAGAATGTTAGAGTGGAAAATGATTATGTTAGTTGGAAAATGTTAGTGGAGACTAATGGTGAGTGATGGAGAATTCTTCATTCCTACCCTGTGCTCACAACTTTGTCTCTGTTTTTGCCAAGTAGCTGTTCACTGTCGCTTTCAGTCAACTTGTGAACATACAGTTTTTAGGAAGTGGGCTACAAATGTATTTACAGGATTCTAAAAGTCAAGCGCGCACACACACACACACACACACACACACACATATTGTCTTTGCTGTATTCATTGTGTGTATATATTATTAAAGGCAGACCAATAATTATTTACAAATAATATAATGTACATGTGAACCAAATCAGATTGGATAGAAATTATTTTCCAAAGCATAATCTAAAAATTGCAGCATTTTTTTATGTGAATGTCCTCCTACATTGACAGGGAAGCATCTGACAGGATAAAAACGGCAACAATGACTGCAGTCAGTTCCTGCTCCATGTTGGCAATGGGAACTAAAATAATAATAAAGGGACTAAAGCTTATACAAATGTTTCACAGAGAAAGAATATAAGAGGAACACACTGGCTCTGAGACTAGCCGTCTCTCAACTTTGTTGCTACTCATTTGCATAAAGTGGCAGTACTGTGCACCATTATGTTCAATGCAGCCCAGTGATCCCTGGAAAAGAACTTCTGGCCACATTGTTGCTTGTTGTCACTGCGAGTGTGAGTGCAGCATTAAAAACATGTCACACAAAAAAAAGAGCATAAGGTCACATTTCTGGCAGTAGACAATGTGCAAATGTCTTTTTGTCCGTAAGATCACTACGACCGTGGGATGTTGCATCTTGAGTACCTGAAGATATTTTTGATAGGCAAGTAATGTAATGTTGGTGTTCGATGATGGGGCTGTTTAAAATTTCTTTATGGTGTGAGAGTTGAAGGAAAGATCTTAAAACATGAGACTTGGCAACTTTGCCTAATGAAAAAGTACAGTTTAATACTAAACAAACTTAACAGAGCATGCACACTCGCACTACACCCTTACCTGTCCATCTCAGGAGATTACAGGAATACTGAAGTAACTGGCTAGAAAGTAAACAAACTTTAATCTGGCCTTGGTCCTGATGCAGTATTTCTGCTTCGGGTGGCCTGAAAACAATTTTCCTCACCTCAGTTTAATCACATTAGCTTTTAACAGTATTAAATACAGGTACTGTATTCAAACATTCTTGGTAGCACTTTATAATAACTACTCACTATTAAGCATTTATAATGCACTGGTTAAGTCTTAGTTGCTACTTTGTTAATCATTTGTTAGTAATTATCTCTTAGTTATTTCTCATCAGTAAATCATTAATAAACATATCTAGTAATGTTTTGTGTGTGATGAATAAGTCAGTCTTATGAATGTATTATTTTAACAAGCAACAAATAGTAAACAAGTAGTTTGTAAATGTTTTGTAAAGCATATTCAAGTCTCACTTTAGAAGAGCTCCCAAAATATACTTAAGTAACCAGTTATAACTCTTGTGAGTTAATCATGAGCAAGCCTTAACAAGTCATTTGTACATGTTTTGTAAAGCTTAGACAAGTCTCACTGTAGAAGAGCTCCCAAAATATACTTAACTATCCAGTTATACCTAACATAAGTTAATCATGCATCCTGCTTTTGGTAAGTGTTTGTAAAACATTTATTCACACACAAACTACTTTTAACGAAGGTCTGTCAAATATTGCATCTATGAAGGGTAGTGACGTAAGACTAAACGGTAATAATAAAACAATGTTAAACAATGTTTAACAAATTCTGAACAAAGATATTAACAAATGCATAATGAATTATGAATAGTACTCACGTAAAGCTATTTACAGATGGTTAATAAATAATTTCTTATGTATTTCTGAAGTTAAAATAATACATTCATAAGATGGACTTATTCATCACACACAAAACATTAATAGATATGTTTATTAATGATTAACTGATGAAAAATAACTAAGAGATAATTACTAACAAATGATTAACAAAGTATTAACTAAAACTTAACCAATGTTTAATACTTAATATGGAGTAGTTATTATAAAGTACTACCACATTCTTATATGCAAACAACAGCTACAACAAATACGGGGAACAAAATATACAATAATGACTGGTAATGTTCAACCTCCATGATAGAAAATGATTTGGATGAAGATAATGGTTGGTAGAGAATGGTTTTATTTGACTAAAACGTGAATTAAAATTAAATGAAAACCACCAGCAACACTTGCAAACCCAAAGGTTTGTGTGCCATGTTTGAGATCACTGGAATATTCTCTTCCAATCCTGCTGGTTCATTTGGCTTGTAGGTTCTTTCTCTGTGTATTATAGAGACATCTGTTAACATTAGATTTAGTGTATGTGTGGCAGCCTCAGTTATCTTCTTGCCCCGTTCCCTTCTCATGTTGGAATTTTTCATCTGAATGGCCTCGCTGGTGGGGCTTCATGATCAGTGGTGTTTTCTCCTGCCTGCCAAGATGCTGTATTAAAGAGCAGATAGGAAGATATACTGTATAGCCAAAGCCCTGAAACAGAGGTAATGCTCCAGTAGCCTATGGTATTTGGCAGATTAAAATCATGCAGAAATAGAATTGTTTGATAGATTAAATTTTTTTGTAGGTTTATAGCCTGAGAGAAAAAGCTTAAAGGTCCCATGGCATGAAAATTTCGCTTTATGAGATTTTTAAACATTAATACGAGTTCCCCTCACCTGCCTATGGTCCTGCAGTGGCTAGAAATGGCGATAGGTGTAAAGAGTGCTTTGATCATCCTGCTCCACCTTTGAGAGAATGACAGCTCAGATGGCCCAATCTGGAATTTTCCCTGTGGGGAAAGGTTACCTCCCCTTTCTCATGTTTTGCCCGCTTTGCCCACCCAGAGAATTTCGCCTTCCCTCCCCTAAAAAATGAGCTCCACAGACTGTCAATCAGACTGTTTGAGAGACCACTTTTTCCTCTAGAGACTTCATGGCTTGCAAACGAGTGAAGCATGGCAGTTGCTCGCTGCTTAGATGTACAAATGAGCACAAATATATTTTTTAGTTCCTTCATGCGAGTCTCTGAAGAACCAGTGGATTAATTTTATTTTCGGAGACATCCTGCTATAGTCGCTGAGTTTCAACTTCTTCAGGTGCTTCTCATCTGGATCAGATTCTGGGTCAAACTGGAAAGCTTGAATGACTGCATGTCTACGAGCCATTGCTATACTCCATACCAGGGCATTTTACGGCCCGCAGGCCACATACGGCCATTTGGGCATCCCTGTCCAGTCCGCGGTATGTCAGTCATATACACACATTAATAATGTTGTAAAAAAATTAAATACCGGCTTTGCATCTGCTGGTTCACGGAAATCGCTGGCAGACTACAACAATTTTCAACAGGCATAGTAGTGGGAAGCCCCTCCCCCAGCTACCCGGAGGACCCAATGTTCACATGACAGCTGGCTCGGGACTCGGGATATAAAGGTGCATACCACTTTTTTCCCTCCGTAGAGAGCCAGGGGGAGTAATTCTGCACCAAGGCTGAATTTCGGAAAGAGACTTCAGATACAGTATTAGGGGACCACTAAGACCTATATAAAAGCATACAAAAGCAGCATACCATGGGACCTTTAATTTATTTGTTGCCTTTTGCAAATAAAAGTTCCACAACACAAAATGTAAAATCAGCCAATGAAACAATTTAATTGAAAAATAAATCCAGCATACTACACAGAAAGCAATGGTTTTAACAACTTAATACTCTGTATACTTAAAGGAGACCTGGTAGTAGTTTTCCTAGCTAACTCACATATATGTTATTGACACTGCATTATGTGAAACAAAATGTTATGTCTCTACCATTACATATATGTTCATGTTATTAAAAAATGTGATGCTGCAGAATGGTTAGATTTGCTGCTTGATTCTGCATCCCATCCCCCACTTTATCAACCAGCTCTCAAACTTTCCCAATTACAGCTGTTTCAAACAAGGATCTTCACATAGAACTAGTTTCACATACTGTACAGCAAACATTACACTTTCTGTTGATTTTGAGAGTTTCTCTGTGAGTAAGGTGTCCCATATTTGATGTCTTCACTCCAGTAAGTTGGGCTAAGCTAGTATTTAGAGACAGGAGTTTAAATCGTAAGTGAATGAATCAAGATTCAAACTATTACATTCATCACATTAAAAATGTCTATTACAAGCCTTAGATATCTGCAAATCTGAGTTTCTATTAAATGCCAGAATTCACCAATGTCAGCTTGATGCTATGTCCTTAGTAGCAATATCATAATGAGGCTAACATAAATAAAAGCTATTCTCAAAGCAAATTATTTTTGAAGAAGGTTCTGCATTAAACACTAGTGTGTAAAAAATGACAACAGAAAATAGTAACAGAAAAGCTGTGTCTAAATACTTATTCATATGTTTCATATGTTTTCCTTGGGTTTGCCTGATCTGCAGCTCATGGCCTCAGTAAACACTGACAGGGATCTAGTGCTGGCCTGAACAAAGGGTGGAGGGTTTTCAGAACCAGTCTCTCAAAGACCTTATGCTGTGTAAGAAATGAGTGCAAATGGCCAGTAGTCCAGTATGACACTAGGGCGTGCCTTCTTCAGCACAGGAACCAGACACAATGTTTTTCACGGCACAGCTACCTTTTTGATGCTGAGGATCAAAAAGCAGCACAGATAAGACAACAGGTCACAGCTCAATCTCTTAGAGCACCAAGCACAGTCCGACTTGTCCCATCTATTCTCAAAGGTCGAATTAATGTAACAAGACATTAAAGTGGTGAAATGACCTTCCTCTGACCAGCAGAACTGCTGAGACCCTCTTTGAGGGTCTGAAGACCCAACTCTTCTCTGAGCACTTAGATAGCTGCATGTTCATGTCATAAAGTAACTTTAAAAAATGGCTTAAAAAAACTGTGTGTGTCTTCTGTGTCTGTGATCCGATAGGACTCTGGTGGACTAACTCCATTTCTGTTAGAATCTTAGTCTTCAAGCAGCTCTTAAAGTCTAGGTTTACTTGTGTGAGTGACGTGTTCTCTTGTGGACTACAAAGCAAAGTTGTTCTGGATAAGAGCATTTGCCAAATGCTGAGACTGTGAAATGTAAGATCCTCCCCAGTACTCCACATAACTGAGTGGAACAGAACCCGAGCACCTGTGGGCTTAAGCCATCTGGGTCTGGCGCCTTGGCAGGACGGAGTCTGCATAGTGCTCTCCTCACTTGGTCCTCAGTGACAGGGACTGGCAGGAGGGGGAGTGGAGGCTCTAGTAGGTGAGATAGTGGGAGTGGAGAGAGGTAAAATGGAGAGTAGCATTCTGGCGAGGCTCTGATGGCGGAGGAAGAGAAGCGTTGCTTAAGCAAAAGCTGTAACAAAAGCTGCAGAAAAACGTCTACCTCAGTGGATGTTGTCATGTTCGCTAATATCTGTAAATAGTTGACATCTCTGTTCGGCTCCTGCAATTTATGTCTGAATGCACACATTTCCTGAGTCACAGTGTAGGCAGGAGTTCTGTCCAGCTCTTCACTGCAGGCACTGTGCTAATTAGCAAAGTTTATCAGTAATACTCAACTTCTGCCTGGTGGTTATTTTTAGAGCAACAGAGCTGGCTAAATTTAGCTCCCTCAGAGGACGTGATTGTGTTTGACTTGTGGGGCACAGAGCGTTCAAAAGATTCAAAGACTCGAGAAAAACATTGACAGCATGGAGAGCTGTATAACAAGCTGACATGTGATTTCCTCCCCTTTCCTTTCGCTGTTTTTCTTCCTGCATGTCCCTTCAACCATCACTCCATTGGACATAATTTTATTATTATCTTTTCTTTGGATATGTGCCTTTTCTAAGATTTCCTTAATGTCAAGACCTCTGTCAAGTCTAAAGCATCAACATGATACTGCTGTTATAAAAAAACTTTGTAACTAGTTTTGTTCATTTTCTGTTTATTGTTTCTGCACCAACTGAAAACACCAGACACCGTTTACATCGTGTGAACATTTTATGAAGAATGGGCCAAGAGACAAGAGAACCAACAAGACCTTTCATCACCTCTCAGCTCTTTCTCATTCCTCTTCCTAATCCATTCATCCTGTTGCCAGTCTGAGCTACACTCCTTCATCTCTCAGGAACCACTTGATACCCTTCCGAATACCAATTCAATTATTCATCAGCAGCATTTCACACAGATTTTTAACTTCCTGCCCTGTGTTGATGAATGAGAGAGAGAGAGAGGGGGGGGGGAGAGAGAGAGAGAAAGAGAGAGAGAGGAATGGAGAGAGAAGTGAGCTAAAGAAAGAGGGAGCGAGAGCAAGTAAGGTGAAAGAGAGAGATTTAAACCACGAAAGAACCATACATTCAAATCTTAGCAAAAGGTAATGATGTGATCAAGGCAAATTGATCATGTGTTCAGATGGAGCCTATGACCTGACCTTTAGTGACTGCGGTTCAATACAAAGCTTTTTTATGCCACAAATTTATTACATTTGTATTGAAACAGCAGACCAATAAGCAGCATTCATACCTTTGGTGCTAAATAGAGGGCGGGGGGTTGTATATGAGCTAAATTTGAGGTTCTTGAGATAAATTTGAGGATCTGCCAAAAAAGTAAAATTACATTTTTATTGACATACACAGAAGAGCAACTTTTGTATTTCTTAAGTGAAGATACACCATGGTACTGTGTTTTGCTAAAAAAAAAAAAGGGTTGTAGGGACAATGTGGCGGTTTAACTGGTACAGTTTGCATGCACACAGTTAGTGCTGTGGAACGGCACATTAGGCCTTATACCAGAAACTGACACAGTGTATTAGTTGAACAGACATCTCCTTCCCGAACAGATAAATTATAAAGTCGGCTTATTCATTACAGTCCATACCACATCTGTAAGCAAAAGAGGAAATATGTCATTATATATAACACTTAGTTTTGTTGGCACATTCAGGTTGTTGAAAGACGTTCTACCCACACTGGAATTTATAATACCAGCATGGCTTTTTCACAATAACTGTATCATTTTATTTAGCACTGGTTGCTAAGTAATGACTCGCTCTGTGCTGCAGTTAAACATTACTTATTTAGCAAGCTCGGCTAATGGAACACAAGCAAGGACATTTCGGTCTCAAAACAATGCAGCAGGAGAATAACACCGTGTATGGAACTCCTCCTCTAGCAAAAATAACATAAGAAATCTAATCACAAGAGGTCCCAGGCTGAAGGCTGTACATTTTGGTTGTCCTTTGTGATCAGATCACCCAAGATTTATATGTCTCTATGTCCCTATGTCTCTCTTTCTCTTCTTCCTCTCCCTGTCCTCCTCCTGCCACTTCTCCATCTCTCTTTCTCCCCCTCCATTCTGTCTTCTCTGAGCAATGTTAGATTTGATTTTGCAAAGAATCTTTTTTCCCTCTATCTCTCTCTTTTTAGCTGTGGGTTTGCTGAGTTTCAGCAAGCTGTCATCAGCAGAGATGTGGTGTGTGTGTGTGTGTGTGTGTGTGTGTGTATGTCTGTTACAGATGTACAGAGCTGTGAAAATGTCTTGAGCAAGTTTTATACACATATATGTATATATATATATATATACAGAGAAAGAGAGAAAGAGAGAGAGAGAGAAAGAGAGATGAGATAGATATACCTATATATATGTATAAAACTTGCTCAAGACATTTTCACAGCTCTGTACATCTGTAACAGACATGCACACACACACACACACACACACCATATCTCTGCTGATGACAGCTATATATAATTTGTATTTATTCTGTTTGTGTTTTTCTGCACAAATAAAAATTAATAGATTTTTGAGTTGAATTTTCTCAGGTGCGTAATTATCATTGTTTTTGGAAATGATTCAATGAATCATCAAATCTTACATGTTAGAATAATTCAGAATTAATAAAAACACACTGAATTTGCAAATCCCACTTGACAAACCTTATACACAGTAGTGGAGTACAGACAACAACGCAAGCTTTTTAAAAATTGTTCCACTTGAAAATATAAAATATATTCACTGAAAATATAAAATATATTCACTATTATTGAATTTCATTGAATATTTTTGTAATTTAATATAATTGACTCTAACTTGATGGGGTGAATAAACTCCTTCAGTTCCACAGTTCAGGTTTTTATGTTGATACATACTATTTTTTTTATCTAGTTGGGTGTGTCAGTTAATGGTCATTGTTTGAGTGTGTGTGTGTGTGTGTGTGTGTGTGTGTGTGAATGTGTTTGTGTTCAGCAGAGAGTGTAATTGGGTATCCCACAATCTCTCCATCCTGTGTTAGAAGGCTTGTGCCACATGCTGAGCTGTGCCTGTATGTGGGTGCATGAGTGTGTCTGTGTGATGTCAGAGTAATAGGGCCCAGCGGGTCACTGGAGACGTTTGATGTTTTTTTAAGCCTCAGTAGCACAGACTGCATGTGTGTGTGTGTGTTCGCGCGTTTGTGTGTGTGTGTGTGTGTGTGTGTGTAATAAAACTAGAATCTTGCCTAAAGCATCTTTTTTCTTATTGAGTTACAAAATAAGAATAAAAATGTATGCAGGGTTCCAAAATGTGATAGTCCTTTTCTTATTTAACAATTAAATTCTATTTAATTTCCACTCAGTTTAAATCAGTTTAATTCAGTTCAGTTCAAATCAGTTCAGTTAAACTCAATTCAGTTCAATTCCACTTGCAATTCCAGTTCCGATTTAGTTGAATCCTGTTCAGAGCAGTTTGGTAACATCATGCTCTGCTCAGTTTCCCTGTGCTCTATTTAGAATTTTGCCATTTGAAAACAATTTTAAACCCAGGAGGAGACCACAAAAATTGTTAAAAAAAAGAAATACCATAAACAGTCACAAACCGTGATGGGAAAGCCAGTCATTCTGTCTTTTAGATGAATAAACAGTTGTTTATATTGTCAACTTTGCACACATAACAAGCAGACACATGTCTGAACGCAAACGATCAAAAATGGATATTTGTTTAATCAGGGCCAAATCTCCGATGAACAGGGAGTGGGGGTCACTCAGTCAGAAATAATAAAGTAGGATATAGTGTTTTCTTTTTATTTCCAATCAGAATTGATCAGGAATCAAAGACATTTTGCTTTGAACTGTGCATGTGTTTAAATCTTAGAAACTTCACAATGTTATATTTATTCCAGAATGGAAAGGTTAAACTGTGTTCACACAGAGATGTTTTTGTAAAAGCTCTGTTTGGAGCGACTTGCACAACTCACTCACACACTGTTACCATAACAACAGTGCTATTACTGAGCACTTCACTCTGTGCTTTTATGAAAAGTGAAGTTCTTAAACCCCCCCCCCCCAAAAAAAAGTGCCAAATGGTACTTGATCATGCAAATGAGTTTTGCCATGAAGCATTTTCATTATTTTCATATTCATTTAATATATATAATTATATATATATATATATAAGCCAGTCTTGTATGCTGCATGGTTTTTAGGCTAGCACTCCCTGAGGCCCATCCACAGTGACAGGCCAGGTTACTAGCTTAGTTATATTATTTTCATTAACAGAGGATCTGTGAAGAGCTAGTAAGCTGATACATGATACATTTAGAAATTACACTGAGAGTTTTATTCTTTTAAATGTCAACAAAAATAGTGTAAATAGTACTTGACCTTGACATAATCTATGTCATGTGGCTGTACTATCCTATTTACATTTATCTAAATCAGTTTGATTTATTTCAGGTTTATTTAAATTCAGTTCAGCTTGTTCTGATTCATTTTCAGTTTAATTCATTTTTATTGAGTCTCAGGCTAGCTAGTGGTTTCTGAACTTAAGAGACAGCATATGATCATGGGAGTGTAGGCTGTTTTCAGGAAATCTTCATCAGTCCCTTAGTGAATTCAGACACTTTGTTTTATTCAGAAGCAGAGTTGATGTGAGTGATTCTGACTGGTGGGAAATGAATGTTCGAGGGTTCAAATAGAACTGAAATGATCAAAAATAGGGATGAACCGAATATTCGGCCACCGAAAAGTTTCGGCCGAAAATGGCAAAAAATGCATTTTCAGTTTCGGCCCGAATTTTTTTATTAACGCAACCAAAGCAGTGATGATGCAATCAACAAGCGCAGCCTGCAGGCGCCAGACTCAGAGTCAGCATGTCTGCTGTATGGGCGCATTTCGCAATATCTAAGAAAGATACTGTTACGGAGAGAGGGAAGGGGATGACGCACACGAACCAAAGTAAATACAAATTAAGGGTTTAATGGAACAGACA
>JBBPCX010116049.1:0-20635 GCA_037974365.1 Hydrocynus forskahlii
AACCCAATCAAACCCAACCCAATCAAACCCAATCAAACCCAATCAAACCCAACCCAATCAAACCCAACCCAATCAAACCCAATCTAACCCAATCAAACCAACCCATCCAATTCTTGGAAAGCCTCACCTCCTTCCACTGCAGTGAAGAACACCTCATAGAACCTTTCCCTCTTTTTTGTAGTCTCAAGGTCAAGAAAGGAGATCTTCTCTGACCATCACCAGAGATCTTTAACTGTAATTAACAACCAGTGATTAACTCTTCTTTTATGTTTAGGGGAAAAATTTAACGCTGTTCAACATTTAATGTGTCTAAATGAACAATTGCTTCATATTAAATAAACTTAAAATGGGACAACCTGAGTAAACACAAAATGAACATGATGATGTGTTTTCAGTGTTTGTACTCATTTTGTACATCCGTGTTCTTTGGGGTTAGGGTTAAAACATACAAGAAATGTTAAATGTTAACATTTTAAACACACATTTGTTTTGGATTTTGTTGCTGGAGTTTTAAATTGCTGGGGTAGAATTAACATCAAGAATAAATGATGTTTGTGAATTTAACAGTTACAGATGAGGGTTAAAGAGTCCAGGAAACTGCAGAGTGAATTTGAGGATCTTTGGACTCAACAGTGTCCACTTTCTTTATTCGGCTGCTTTGTGACACTTGGATATGAGTGGAAGGGGGAGGGCGCCAAAACAGACCCTGCAGAGGGGGTCATTGTTATTTCTGGTATTAAATAAACAAATATTTTAGCAGAGAAACTCCAGTTGGGACTGAAAACTGGGCCCAAACTCTGGAGCGATGGGAGGTAAACGACGGCAGAGTTAAATTGGCTAAAAAATGTGTGGGTTCTCTGTCTCCCTCTACACACACACACACACACACATACCGTAGCAAAACACACACACACACAAATCATCGCCCGACCATGCTCGGAATCCACATCTGCTCCATGTGTGTTTACACGTATAATTTGTGTATTTTCACACAAAAACTGTGTTTACAGTTGAAGCCACAGTGAAAATGGGAGAGAGGAGGAGCAGCCTGAGGAGGATAAATCATTTAGAGCAGCACGGCTCAGCGCTCTGGCCGCACCACCTTAAAGGCCCATTCTCACCATATACAAACCAAGAAAACGCAAATTTTTAACAGAGCGGAACCTTCACACCAAATCCAATACTTTTTAAAACTCTCTTGGGACTCAAGAAGATCAAAGGATAGGAATTTCTCAAGTAGCATTGAGGAAGAACATACTCTGTCCTCTCTATCTTTGGGTAGGCAGTGTGGTCCTCCACCTCCCCATCACTCAGTATAACTGTCCTCTTTTTGGGTGGGTAGGGTGGTCCTCCCCCTCCCCCCATCATTTAGCATAACTGTCCTCTGTCTCTCTCCAGCTTTGGAATAGAGATGGTCTTAGTGTGTGTTGGTTTTTTTTGGTGTGTGTTGGTTTATCTTGGTGTGTTGTAGTCTGGTTATACCTGGCTATTGGTGTGTGTGTGTGAGTGTGTGTGTGTGTGTGTGTGTGTGTGCGTGTGTATTAGATATATGTGAAAATGATTTATCTTCACTGCTGCTTAAGGAATCCTTTTTCCTAGAGGGCTAAACAGCAAGGAAATGTTCCACTGGTTAAAAATCATATTTTATCCAAAATAAGAGAAGAGGCCATATCAATATTCTCTAATCAAACTAAGAATAATGACACCGAAACATTAATGCTGGAGAACTCAGCCTAATTACGTAAAATGTCTATTTTTCAGTCATTAATAAGATTAACAGGAACGTTGATTATTTAAGTTAAAGGTCAAAGGCCAGTGTATAACTTTCCTTCGTCGTCGTTAGCAGATCAGTTTGATTGACAGCCGTCAGAGTGTGTATGTGTAAGTGTAAACCTACCGCAGCGTTCTGGACTCTTTCCCACACACACACACACACACACACACACACTCACACATACACACATACAAAGTCCTGCCATTATAAACTAGCACCAGCAGCTCTGGTCATATGGAGTAAATTACACTCTCTCTACGCACACACACACACACACACACTCACACACACACACGCACACACACGTGTACGGTAAATTGTAACATGTCGTGATCAATGCAGTGATCCTCAGATCAGAGTTGAGGGGTGAAATACACAAACACATACATCTAAAACTTATCTACAGCACAAACTCTTGAGCCATCCCTCATCCTCTAATATTTTGCTTCCGAAGATCCAGACTTTCTTGTAGTTTTAATGTAGTCTTGAGGAACAGTTCTCCGGGCTTCCTGAAGGACTTTCAAAGACTCTCATTTTCAGTCCAGTCTCTGAACCTGACCAGTTTCAAAGGAATGTTTTTTGGTTATTAAGCCACACAGTGACCTACGTATGAATCATTCAAGCAGAACAAAGCACATCTAACTTAAGGCCTGAACAGGTGCAGATCATTCCAGATGATCACTCTCACACACATCCCTTCCACCCAAACCCACACTCACGCACACCCCTTTCACCCACCCCCGCACTTACACACACCCCTTCCACACACCCCCACACTCTGCCCACCCTAAAATTGCAGCTGGGATCCGTCCTTTCTGAGGGCCCACCTTTCTCCACTACAGCGTAGTTTTCAGTGTTTGCAGATTACAGGCTGGTGTGTCTCACTCTCAGTGTTTCTGCTCCCTCTCTTCCTTTTGAACTCTCCCTGTCATTAATGACCTTCAGCCGGACGCACCATTCCCCCAACCCCATCTCACATCCTCTCATTTATGGCCTGTAATTACTGTGTGCGTATGTGTGCATGTGTGTGTGCGTGCAGGTGTGTGTGTGCGTGAAGCGAGAGGCTGAGTTAGCCCTCAGGTGTTGCTAACCTCAGCAGGCAATACCCTTTCACTGTCCATGTTAATAAGCAGGCATGCTGAAGGGAATGATAGGTAAGATAATGCTGGAAAAGCAGATCAACATTTTCTGATGTTGGAAATGAGTCAGATTACTGATCTATTGTGTATACATAAACTGTGTCACTGTAATTACCAATACTGAATAATGTCACTGGCATTGTAAGGTATTATGTATGTCATTATGTATGTAATACCTTATAAATGCACTATAAATCATTATGAACATGATACAATACTGTGAGAAGAACTGTTTTCAGTGCATGAACAAACACACACACACAGTTTGGTGTTAGTACATCTGTGAGTACATTCCCTTGACATGTGTACTGTGTCTCAGAAATGTGACACCTGCACCCTAAATCTGACCCTCACTTTGACCTCAGTAACCCAAAGGCTCTTTCGCTCTTTTTCCTAAAAATGTTGAATTGGTGGTGAATATGAAGACTAGCAAAATGTCCCCACTTGGACATATTTTCTCCTATTCATATCATTATGAGGACATTTGGTCCTCACAAAGGGATAAACACGAACACACACACACCTGCCTACGTAAAGCCCACAGGCTGCTGTATCTCCTCGGTCTGCTCTCCTTCTTTCTGTAGATAAATCAGAGCAGAATGTCTGTCTGAAACTCAGCCCATCCACATTTTCCACCAAAACTTGATTTTATCCTAAAGCCCGATTTCAGAGCATGCAATCACGCTCACACTCTCCCACACCTTCATACACTGTCAACATCAAACACACACACACACACACACACACACAGCGGATCTGATCTGTGTATCTAACCTTACTGCAGAACGAGAAGATGAAAGAGGCAGAAAACACAGATAAAATTCTCATAATGATGAAAACAACGACAACAACAAACTAAACGACCGTTTATCCAGTTCTGCATCAGCCATGGAAAAAAAAAAGAATGAATTAACCCTTCAGAGTCTGGAGTTGTTATTGTCATTTTGATACCTGTATAATAATGTTTATTTAATTACACATTTATGCAGAATTAGTTCATAATGAATTACATTTGCATTAGATTTACTGTATGGCTGGTTTGAGTCTGCATCTCTATTCTATTAAAAAATGTAGCAAAAATATATTTATTTGTCTTCAAAAGAGGACTGTACACACAACAACTTTCCACCAGTTTCAGATCATGACAAAAATGGCTCCTCTTCTACTCACAAACACAGATGTGGTCTGGAGTGAAAGGTTACGACCTGCAGTTTCTTAAAACTTCTTCACTGAAGCAGCAACTGAACTAAATGTTCAGCTGTGAAACTAAATGTTTATCTGGGACTTTTGATGGTGATGAGGATGATGGTGGTGAGGGTGATGATGGTGATGGTGGTGATGGTGGTGATGATGATGATGATGATGATGATGGAGATGGTGACGGTGGTGATGATCATGATGAAGATGATGATGATGGTGCTGATGATGATGATGGTGATCATGATGATGATGATCAAGATGGTGCTGATGAGGAAGAAGAAGATGATGATGGTGATCATGATGGTGATGAGAAGGAGGAAGATGATGATGGCGGTGATGGTGTAGTGAAGATATTTATACATGATGATGATGATTATGATGATGATGATGATGGTGATGATGATGATGATGATGATGATGACGATCATGATGAAGATGATGATGATGATGGAAGTGATACTGATAGTGGTAGTGGTGATACCGTTAATGATGAGCATGATAAATATATTTATCATGTTGACATTGTTGATGACAGTGATGATAGTGATAATTATGGGGGTGATAATGATTATAAAGATAGGGATCACTGTAACATTGATGACTGTCATTGTGATGATGATGATGATGATGATGATGATGATAATGTTGTCAAGCTGGATCCGTAGAAGTTTCGTACTTCACTCCAGAACCTTCACTCAGAAAACCATCTGGCTTGAGGAAAGTTTTAATGAAATATATAAATTTCCTAAAAATCCTGACCTCATTGGATAATCAAGACCATTCGGTGTAGGCTTTGTGTGTTTGCAAACAAAGCATCACATACAGAGCTCCAGACATTTGTCAGTTTGGACATAATGACTTTTACACCGCTGGGTAACACAAATCCAGAGGGTTTGGCTGTGATGATCCAGTGGAAATGTAATAAAAAGATGGCCCTTCCTCTACGTGACTGGGACTGTGCTCTTCACAGCAGGCAGCCTGATCTGAGTGTAATACACGCTGTTCCCTGACCAGCTCTGGCTAACCTTTCTTTGGTTTTACAATGCAGGTTCAGTCTGCATGGCTAGTTTGAGACATGATTCTGCAGCACAAAACCAAACGGCTGCAAATACACCCCTATTATAAGAAAAACAGCCTAGTGCTGCAGATGTGTTTGTACAGTAGGAAAATCAGAACCAGGAAACAAAAAAAGTATGTTTATAAAAGGTATATATTCATTTTTTCTTGTAGTTGGAGAATACAAACAATATTTAGCATACAGAAAAGCTGAGTTACCCTTATTTATACTCCATAATTAAAAATCAATGCATTTACAATATATCAGTCCACTCAGCCTATAGTAGTTTAGCCCATTCAAAACGAAGTGCCAGAATATGTCAGGAGTTCAAATTTTGCTTTTTTAGTTTAAAACTGGAGGTTAACACTGTGAACACTAGAAGTCAATGGTCACCCAGACAGCAACCAGTTATTCATTAAGAGTTGTGGATATGGTTTAGGATCCAGTATGACTTGCTGCAAGCTGTAAAAATACATTACACTTCACTGTATAGCCAAACTCCATGTGTGCCTTTTTACACAACTGTGTCTGTTTTCACAGTTTAGTTCATTTTTACAGGTTTTTAGGACAAAGTTATACTGTGTCCTAAACCACGTCCAGGAGTCTGATTCACCTTAATGAAGAGATGGATGTGGTTTGATGGTCCAGAGAAGTTTGGGGATGAAAAGATTTGGGTGACTATTGACTACTAGTGTTAGTGACGTTAGCCTCGTAGCTCCGGTTTTGAACTAAAGAGGCCAAATTTGAATTCCAAACATGTCTCAGCTGGTTGACCACATCTGGGGGAGGTGGAACTAGAAGCGTTCTTTTAAGTCAATTCCATTTCCCTTGACCAACACTTCAGCTTTGACAGGAGGGAAAGAGCAAAACAAATGTCTTCATAGCTGGAATGGAGAATTAGTCAACAAATAGTTGTCCAATAAGGTACATAAATAAAGATCAATGTTATGATCAGATGACAAGTGCCATACACATGGACCTGGGCCTGTGTGTGGAAAAAACTCATTCCCTTCACGGACCCCGCTGCGCCGCAGCCAAGCATTGAGGCAAAATGAGGATATGGCAGCGAGCTGCCACGAGCCGAATGCCTATCAGGTTCTATTTTTCTTTCTTCTGCTCACAATAGGCTCCTCAGTTACAACTGCAATTATCTCTCCACAAACAAACCCAAATTAAAACCAAAAAAAGGGAGACATGATTAAAGTTTTACGGTATTTTGGCCCCCAATGAGGCGTCTAAGGGAAGACAGATGCGTAGCATGGGGGGCTAATGCTAACCAGGCACTGGCTTCTGCTGCCTAATGTCATCAAAACTCCGGACACTCACTGTTAGGGGCTGCATTAGATCCCTCCAATAATATTCACTGTACCGGTCGGGGTCAGGGTCAAGGTCAGGGTCAAGAAAAACACTCTAGCAATGATAAAGAATGAAGTACATGCTGCTAGCTGCAAGCGTCCTACATTTTTCCCACTTCGTGATTGTTTAGACAAAATCTTTTAACATGAAGATTTTCCAGCCTTTCTTCATCCATCAGAACGAAAATGCTGGTTTTGTTACTGTGCAAAAGTTTTGGGCCAACCCTTATTTCTTCACATTTTGCTTCCAAAGATCCAGACCTTACTGTATTTTTGCAGTATTGAGGAACGTTGTCCAGGCTTCCTGAAGGACTTTCAAAGTCTCTCATTTTCAGTTCAGTTCCTGAACCTGACCAGTTTGAGAGGATTAATGTTTGTTTGTTAAGCCACACAGTGACATACATATGAGTCATTCAAGTAGAACAAAGTACATCTAACTTAAGGCCTGAACCAGTGAAGAAACAGGTGCAGATGATTCCAGATGATCAGGCGGTGATCAGTATACTTGTGATGCTGAATGCTGAGTGGTTGGAACACCTTTATCTAACCATCTTGTATGATTAGGTACTATGCAGTATGTCACAGTAAAAGATTTGTTTTCTTTTATTTAATCTACTCAGTATGCCAAAGATAAGACAGTTTGACAGGCAGAAAATATTGTTTTTGCACCATACATACATAGTGATTCAAAACAACATATGAAGACATGAGGGGTGACTCAAGACTCAAGATTAGTCCATATATCAAAAACAGTATTAATTATTAATTGCAAATTATGCTGATGAGCTGAGGACAAACCTCTCTTTGACAAAACAAAACTATAGTCCAATCCACAACTTCCCCACTCCCCCACCCCACACTGATAAATCAAATCAAAATAAAGGCCCAAATGTCTCCAAACATCCAAATGTCTCCTAAATGTCTCCAACCACATCCAGCTCTTAAGGTATTTCTGACCTGTCGATGTGGTTTAGGACACAGTATGACTTACTGTTAACTAAACTATGACACAAAACTGATGAATCAGAGTCCGAAACTACATTCACAGGTCTGCTCCACCTTTGCGAAGATCTGGATGCAACTCATGAAACATGTATGCAGTAAAACAGATTGGTTTGTGTGTGTGTGTGTGTGTGTGTGGGTGTGTGTGTGTGTGTTTGTGTGTGTGTATGTCAGCTGTTTTCTATTGATGCAGTGGACTGATGGGTGTTACACACATATGCCTGAAAGCTCATGTTCATCAGCACATTCTTCATTCTTCTCTCCCAACTTTCAGTGTTCACAGACAGACAGACAGACACACACAAACACACACACACACATACACATATGGCTCAGAGATTTATACATTCATTTACAGAGGCCACAACCCCACTATGTCTCCCTTCACACACATTTTTAATGTAGATACACTCTGACACAAGGTGGGGTTGGGAAAACGTTACTCTTACTCTCAGTCTTAATCTTAATCTAAATCTAAGAAATTTAGTCAGACAGGAGTGCCATGATAATAACAAGAGGTCTGCTACCTTACCAGAGTCCAGCTAGACCTGACAAAATATTGGGTTAGGGGTTTAGGGTTGGAGCTAAGCTTAGGGTTTTAGGGTTAAGGGTTAAGGGTTAGGGTTAAAGTTAGGGGTTAGGGGTTAGTGTTGGGGTTAGAGTTAGGATTAGGGTTAGGGATTAGGATTTTAGTTTATGTTTTTTGTATTTTTTTCTTTGTTAAACTTAATTTGCCCTGGCAACACCTCATCACCTTTAAAAAAACTAAGACCTTATTATTGGGAACAAAGAACAATTATAGTCGTCCTGAACCTGGAACAGGATGGAATGTATATTAAATTTCCTAATATGCAATCGGTATCATATTTAAAATCCATTAAACAATTACAAGCAATAAAAATAAAGTAAACAAACAAATAGTAAAAGATAAAGTATTAAACTAATCTTTTAAGTGACCATTCTGTCATACGTGAACACACCTCAGCACACAGTGTGAACAGCATGAAATTCTTCCTCTGCATTTAACACCAAGTGAAGCAGCGGGCAGCCAGGAACACAGCGGCTGGGGAGCAGTGTGTGGGGACGGTATCTTGCCCAAGGGTACCTCAGAGGTGCCACTAGCAGTCTGGGGATATGAACCCACGACTTTCTGATCACAGGGCGAATGCCGTAACCAACTAGCCTTCTCTTATCTAAATATTAAGGTTATGCAATGATATTTATGATTGAAGGTGAAAATGAGTTTATAGAATATTATTTGAAATAGGGTTTGAGATGAAAATCGGGTGTGAATTGAGGACAGTAATAAAGGTTGGGGTTGAATGTTAAAGATAGGGGTAGAAGTGAAGACTGGGGTTAGGTGTAGGGTTTAGGGGAAAGTGATAGGGTCAAGGGTTGGGGTTAGCAATGGGTTAGGATAATGTAGGGGTTAATAAAAGACAACCTCAGAGGGAAGTTCAGGCTCTTTAACCTGTGATGACTGTAAGAAACACACACGCTTCACTTCCATACTGTGAGATGAAATGATTTAGGGATAGATTGTAATGAGTTGGTTTAGAGGACATACACACACACACACACATACATACATACACATAAATGGAAAAAGAGAAATGAGAAAGAAAGACAGATAGAGATGGAGAGACAGAAAGAGAGAGATTCTGATTGCTCTATGAAACTCAAAGTGTGTGTGTGTGTAAAGGTGTGTACGTGTGTGTAAATGACTCAAAGCTGTTCTTCTACAGGAGACTCTCTGGAAACCAGCTCAAGACGGTCAGTGGCTCCGCCCTCCACGGCCTTAAGAACCTCAAAGTCCTGTAAGTACACACACACACACACACACACACACACATACACACATACACACAGCTCGGTTTATTTTAACACTTGAACGGTGGTCTGAATGTGGGCTTTAAAACCTAATTTCAGGAGCAAAGTAATTCACACATTTAACCCAAACACACACACACACACACATGCACACTCCTACAACCATTTAATATGAAAGGAGGGGGAGAGAGAGAGGGAGAAGGAGAAAGAGGAAGAGAGCAGAAAAAGGAAGAAAGGTAGACAGAGATTGAAAAGAAGAGAGAGAAAAGGAGGGTAAGAGAGAAAGAGGGAAAGAGGGAGAAAGAGAAAGAAAGAGGATGAGAGGGGGAGAGATAGAAGGAAGGATAGAGAAGGAGGGCAAGAGAGTGAGAGGAGGGGGAGGATGGGAGGAGAAGAATGAAAACTTTGTTGTATTCTAATGAGTCCTGGAGAACACAGGCCTGTTCTTCATGTCCGAGGCGACTGTTTGAAGTCTCCTGTTGAGGCTCCGTGATCCGCTCGATAAAGACGTCTCGGCCACAAAGGCCCGTCTGTGCCCCCGAACACAGGCCGCTCTCTGCTGCGCTCGGATGTCAGGGGTTTGGGTCGATTGGCCGTGATAAAGCGTCTGCTGCTGAATTCAAGCCGCTCTCTCACGTCCAAATCACTCGCCTTCAGCTCCATTGTTTTCCCGGTTCTTCCGCACTTTCCCTCCTTTATTCACCAAGTTCTACAAGCATGACATCAGTGGCCCACCCATGGAGTCCCTCCAACTCTTTCCTGTTTCTTTTCCTGTCTTTTTTTTTTTTAGAATTGATCTCTCTTTTCTTTCCTCCCTCGTTCCAGTCGCCTCGGCTGAACAGTCCTGAAACCATACCCATCCAACACTGACTGACTTGGGAAACACTGTTCACTTTTCACACTCGTCTGGAAGCTGAGCCTGTGCCCACTGGCCTGCTGTCCTCCACTGGCACAAGGAACTGTGCTGTACTGCAAAAAAAATGTTTTTCCATTACAAATAAAGTAACCCAAGCCTGAACCATAACTGAGCTGCTTGACGGTAGCCCTAAAAGTGAGCCACAGCTGAGCTGCTTTCTAATTGGTTGAAATGTTGTCATGACATTTCAACCAAGTGCAAAAAAACAACATTGGAGACACAAACTACCAACTGAGAATTTGATGAAGTTTGATGAAATTTCAGTGGGGCTAAATAATCCATAGAAGAAATTTTGGGACAACAACTGGCCATATACTGTGGGGAGAGAATTGTGCATCAGAAAAACCCTTACCACATTGAGATAAACTGCAAAATCAACACGTGATAAAACTTCCGTGCATCGCAGTACAGTTTAGGAATAGAACAGTTCCTGTAGACCTGTGGAAAAGTGCTTATAGGCTCACAGTGTGTAAGGCACTGCATTAATTATTAAGCGTGGAGTGTTTTTACTCATTCCATAAGTTTTTTAAAATTTTTTAGCTCTTCTACACTAATATTAGACAGTCTGTTATTCTGTATTGTGAACTGTTCTTCTATTCGCTCAGCTTGTGCCACCTGCTTGTAGTGCAGCTACTGGTTAGTGAGACGTTCGTCTCAACGCTGGTGTGACTCATTTGATTTTGACTCATGACTTGTTCAACAGGATGATTATACAACAGCGCAAGCTGTGATTGCTATGGTTACAGTGCCATAAGGGAGGACAGAAGGGAGAACATAAATACTTCATAAAGACATTAATGATAACATTCATTAATAAGAGTAGTTTAATGAAAGTAGGTGGCAGTAGCATGTAACACTATGCTCTTAAAGCTTAAAGGTATAGCTTCATAGAAAACATTTTTCAAACCTTATCCTGAATGTGGTCGATGTTTAGAGCTGGACGCTGGAAAAATGGACAAAAGTGTGGACACAGTTAAAGCCATGTGCTACAGTTTTTTTGTTATGCTTGTGTACTTTCACACCATACAGGGTCAGAAACCACATCAGTTGGTCCAACAGTCAGAATGGTTGCATTTAAGTCAGACACTGGACTTGTCCGTTTATCTCAGCCTGGTTTTATACGGTTTGCAGTACAATTGGTTGCTTTAGTATTTCTATACTAAGAAAATACACTGGGCTCCCTACCTTGTCCTGTCCTGTCCTTTCTTGTCATTGGCACTGTCGACAGCTGCCCACAGCACCTGATAGTGGATTTCTAGTCAGTACAATCTCTAAGACATACACCCAAATAATGGAAATTTAACAATAACACTGATGTGTTATATGACGGGAGAATATGTTCCAAATATTTTCTGCCCAGATCAAATGTCCATGTTGATGTAGAGCAGCAATATGTATAATTATGTTAAGCATGGGAAAAGTGGAAGAAAATTTGCATTAGTGAAACCTAAGATATTGAAACATTTTAAACATTAGCATTTTATTATGAATAATGAAATGTTATGCTCTCCAGAAAACTAAAAGTATATCTTTTTCTGATGCATAGCATAAGAATAATCCCTTTTAACTCACATTTCTGTTTTCAGGATGCTGCAGAATAACCAGTTGGAGAGGCTGGACAGTGCTGACACATGGGACCTCCCCAACCTGCTGTCTCTGTAAGTATCAAACCAGAACTGGGACAATACCCAAATCTGAAAAATCGATATAAAATTATTGATACATATCGATATTTACATCATTTAAATCCAGTGATATTTTGCAGTAAGATTGCAATATTTCTAGGACAGATTTTATTTGCATCAGAGGGGACACCTAAGCCCAAGGCCTTACATGTTCAGTCAAAAGGCGAGATTTGAAAACGTTACCACTAAAGCAGTTGCTCACTAATGGTGTGGTTACTAATGATTTGTTCACTCCTTTAATGTAGTGTGTGAAGTTGGAATAGTATTGAAGCTGATTGTATTGTTGGAATAGTACTGAAGTATTGTTGTGTTGAAACTGATGTAGTGTTTGATGCTGGCAAAGTGTTGAAGCTGATTTAGTGTTGAACCTGGTAAAGCAATAATGCTGCTGAAGTGTTGAAGCTGATATAGTGTTGAAGCTAATACAGTGTTGAGGGTTTTGCATTATTGAAGCTGATGTACTGTTGAAGCTGATGTAGTGCTGAAGCCGATGTAGTGTTGAAGTTGTTGCTGTGTTTCAAGACAGTGGATTGTTTGAAAATGACATAGCGTTTAAAGTCGATATAGTGTTGAAGCAGACAGTTTTTTTTAAACTGAAGTAATTTTTTAGGCTCATGTAGCGTTGAAGCTGATATAGCGTCCAAGCTGGTGTCATGTTTGAAACTGATGTAGTGTTTGAAACTTATGTAGTGTTGAAGCTGAGGTACCGTTGAAGCTGATATAGTGTTGAAGCTGATGTAGTGTTTGAAGCTGCTATATTGTTGAAGCTAGCGTAGTATTGAAGCTGACATAGTGTTGCGTCTGGTGTAGTGTTTGAAGCTGATATAGTTTTGAAGCAGGAATCATGTTTGAAGCTGCTATAGTGTTGAAGCTGGTGTAGTGTTTGAAGCTGATGTAGTAATGAAGCTGATGGACTGTTGAAGCTGAGATAGTGTTGAAGCTGGTGTAGTGTTAGAAGCTGATGTAGTGTTGAAGCTGAGGTACTGTTGAAGCCGCTGTAGTGTTTGAAACTGAGATAATGTTGAAGCTGGTGTCATGTTTGAGACTGATTTACTGTCTGAAGCTGATGTAGTGTTGAAGCTGATGTAGACTTGAAGCTGATGTGCCGTTTAAGCGAATGTACTGTTGAAGCTGATATAGTGTTGAAGCTGGTGTCATGTTTGAAGCTGATATAGTGTTGAAGCTGGTGTCATGTTTGAAGCTGATATAGTGTTGAAGCTGGTGTCATGTTTGAAACTGATGTAGTGTTGAAGCTGGTATATTATTGACGCTAACATAGTGTTGAAGCTGCTGTAGTGTTTGAAGCTGATACAGTATTTGAAGCTGATGTGGCATTTGAGTCACCTTGTCTGATGCAGACAGTTCTTTCCAGCCCATCTGGAAGCCATGAGTCTGTTGGTTACCAAGCTGAAGGTAACCAAACCCCAACCAGCAATGCCACACTCAATGATGTGTGAAGGAAGCCGATTTCCCTGCCTTCCTCTCCTCCCTCCACTATTCTCTCTTCCTCCTGGTGGGATTGATTCTTCGTCTCACCAACTCCACATCAACATGCCACAGTAAATCTGTCAGCTGTTTTACACACACAAACTGGTCATAAATTATATGAAAATCTATGATAAAGTGTCCAAGAAAGGTTTTGGGCTGCAATGAGCTTCCAGAATATATTTATTATACCATGGCAAAGTCTATGGAATGGTACTGGAGCGATGGAACTTTCCAGAAGAAATTCTCTCAGTTGTTTGTGCTGGTGCCAGCTCTACCATAGATGTTCAGTTGTGATGAAATCTGGTGGGGAGATCTTTGAGGACATCCCATCAGGATATAAATGTTTTATCTCAGGATAAAGGTAATGGTCACAGAGTACAGGTCACCAAAAAGACCTCCAAAGCATTACAAAGTCATCTGATCCCCTCAATAAAGTGGTCGAGTAGGGTCAATATGGTCAAGGATGACTCATCTGTCCACATCACTTTTTTCCACATCTCTGTAGACCACCTCCAAACCAGTCATTTGTCTTTGTAGTGAGGTGTTCATGCATTTGTTTCTCTACTCATTTATTTAATTGTCATGCATCTGTAGGTAAATTCAGTATTATGCACAATCCAGTATTATGCACTATACAGTGTTTGTAGGTCAATTAATTATTCACTGAAAAATAATCATCCAATTAACTGATTACTAATTTTAAATCAAATCGTGAACTTTGTTTCTGACGTTGCTGTTTGTTTGTGAGAGACTGTGTGTATAATAGACCCTCTGAAACAAAAATGGTTGCTTAGATTGATTTTAGAAAAGAAAAAATAGACTTAAAGGTCATTCTAGAGATCCAGTGGGGGTTTTTTTCTATTTTTAAACCCCTCATGTTCAGAAATGATTAAAATATGAATTCGTCAAACATCTGTATTTTTTATAATTAACATGTTATTTAAAATATGAACATTTCAGAGAGAAATAAGAGATCTTTTGATAGAATATATGCCTTTAAACTGACTGATGAACAAATGTTTACAAAAATAAAATATATGAACATTACATAAAACATTTGGCATAATGAAGTTGAAAAAAAGAAGAAATGGAAAAATTAAATAACAAAAACAAAGTACATTCTCCAGCTCGATGAAACGTTGCATTATTTTCGTTTTAACATTTGATTAAAAATGTTACATTTCATGACTAAAATATAGTTTGAAGCACAGTTTTGAAATGTTACAAGGTCATGTGAGTTTAATAGCTTGTTTTTACAGTTTAAAGTTTACAGTTTTGTCTTTTTGTTGCAGCTTCTTAATTCAATGAAACACTTGTGAGGTACAGTACTGTGCAAAAGTCCTGAGCTACCCCTCATTTCTTCATATTTCTTGTATTTTTAATGTAGTCTAGAGTTTTTCTTTCATTTAATCTACTCAGTATGCCAAAGATAAGACAGTTTGGCAGGCAGAAAACAGTATTTTTGCTCCAAGAAGTTGATACAAAGCAAAATATAAAGAAATGAGGAGAGACTCAAGAATTTAAGGTTGAAAACATTTATTGTGAGGTAAAAAAAAAAATAGTTCTTTCTAATTATGTAAAGTTACTCTGGTATGAAGGATTAATTGTACCAGTGAAGCTGCAGCTGAACTGGTCTTTATGGCGAATGTCTTTATTTCTAATGGGCTCAGGGTTTGGTTCCTCAGTGAAACCAGCCGAAACTTCCCTCGGCCGGTGTTGTTTTTTTATCCCAATGAATAATTCCGTGTAAATATCCGTACGCTCATTTCCTTCCACCTTTCCGAGGATGTTTTCATTAGAGTCATGGCGTACACTTTTAATTCCTCTACCACCAACTGTGATTTTCCGTATGGATGGCATGCCTGCAGTCCAGAGAGGCTTCCAGACCTTCCAGCAGAGCAGGCCTGGAATCCTGCCAACTCACACACACACACACACACACACACACACACACAGGTTCAGAGCTGATTCAGCTAGGTAGATCAGAAAGAGCAGGGAAGGCATCTGATACTCTGCAAACATGCAATTTAGGCTGAAGCACAGAGGAGGATGGGTTAATTACTGGTGTGGGGGGGTGAGCGGGGGGTCTCTGGCGCCTGCTGCAGCAGACAAAAAAGAATGAGGGAAGAACTTTTAGAGCACATAAAACTTTAGATCTACTCAGTTCGCCCTGTGGAGTTTATACTCCGACACTGATCTTAGAATTGACTACACAAGACACTCTCACATTGTACAACTCAGCTCAGGTTAAAAACACCTGTGAGATTAAAACATACTTCCTATTTCTAGGTATAAACACCGGTAATACAAAAATAAAACATGTAATGTAAAACACCTTCTAGTACAAAAATTGTTAAGAAAAATATAATTTACTAATTTTGTAACATAAATATTAACATAAATTCAGCTACATTTCCATATAAAAAATAACTATACATGTTTTGGTACTGTCCAGAGAACACAAAGAAAGCGCGTCTTTGGCTGGTGAAATACTGCTGTACTCAGAGTCGGGAGGTTTGAAAGTAGCCAATCCGAGAACGCTATTTATTTCTCCTTGCTGCTGATTGGCTGCTGCCCTTTGACATAGCTGCAGTCCAGAATTTCCCCCGTGGAGCGTCTCAAGTGTTCTTGTGTTGTTCATTTTGTTCTGTATTTTTATTTCAGTAAATTAAATGAATTTATTACTGTATTTACCCTGCTTATACCAAAGAAAACGCCCGTGCATGAATTACAGTACAGTCCATATGGGAGTAATGTCAATATTTTACATTCTAGCACTGCGGGAGTTCAGTGTAAACTGTACAGTATGAATACGGGTTTACCTTTACATTTTCTTGTGTATTAAGCTGAGTTTAAAATGAAATTAAAGTGTTTTGGGAGCAAATTTGGGGACATATTTATGGTTTTCAGTGTAAAAATAGGCATTTTAGGCATTTTTTTTTACCACATCACTACATCGCAGTTTTTCACTATATGTGGGTGCTCTTGGAACGTAAGCGGGGGTTTACTGTAATGTAAAACAAATTCTGGTATACAGTAAAACAACACCTGTAAGGTAAAACGCTTTCTTTTGCAGAGTAAAAACTCCTGGAAAGTAAAGAAAAACCCCATTCTATTCTACGTTAAAACACATCTACAAAGAAAAAAATGTTGATAAAAAACTTTTATTTCAGGAGAAAAACACCTGTAAATTATGTTCTATTTATGGAAATAAACATCTATAAAGTTATATATAAAAAATTTAATTGCAGGACAAAAAGTAAAGTAAAAAATCCCATTAATATTAAAAGAATAACCATATGTATGCTGAAAATAAAAAACACTATTGCAGAATAAATGCACCTGTAGAGTAAAAATACACTTTACTGGAGGATAAAAACATCTGTAAGGTTGAGTAGAAAAAACTTCCACCACTCCTGCTACATACAGATAGTCGATACCCGATGTGCTTCGCCAAGCCAGGATATTTTCAAATATGAATAGGTAAAATCTAGTTAATCAGCCAAGACATGTTTGATACATCTGCATAATTAGTCCAGTGTAATTAATCTGGAATAATGAACACAGTGAGGCCCAGCTAGTGAGATTCCTTCACCTGTTCAGCTGGATGTTCAGCTTTCTCTGGATCTCCCAGTCACTCAGTCCACAGACCCTCAGGAGCGCTGGAGGAGAGGCTAAATGAATGTGTATGAGAATTTGGGGGTGAGAGTGGAAGGTCAGTGGTGGGAGGAATGCGGAGGAAATGCTAGCGGCTGGTTGTTCACCATCATACATCATCATCTCCACAATCCAGAGGAAACATCATCCATTAGATCAAAGCTGAACCAACTGGCAGAGCAAGAACATCTGAGCTGAGGAAACACCAAGGTCTGAACAATCAGAAAAGAAAACAACGGAGGACAGCTCTTCTTCTTTCTCTCCCGTTGTTTCCTCTCTCTCTCTCTCTCTCTCTCTTTCTTTCTTTTTCTCTTTTTCCTTCCTTCCTTCTCTCTCTATCACTCTCTTTCCTCCCTTCCTCCCTCCCTCTCTTACATTCTCTCTCTCTTTTTATGTTCTCTCTCTCCTCCATCCCCATCACTCTTACCCTCTTTTTCTTTTTCCTTTCCTTCCTTCTCTCTCTTTCCTCCCTCCCTTCAATTTTTCCTTTCTCTGTTTCTCTCTCTTTCCTCCCTCTCTCATGCCCTCTTTTTCTCTCGCAGCCTTTCTCTCTCCCTTTTTCCTCTGTCTCCCTCTTTCCTCTCTCTTTCTCTCTCTCTCCCTCTCTTGCTGTCCTTCCAACCTCTCTCTCTCTCTAAATCAACAGCATACCACAGCTCTATTAAACATGCCTGAGCTGGAGCAGCAAAACATAGCTCAATAGCACATACACACACACACACACACACACACACACACACACCAATCAGCCATAATGTTAAAACCACCTGCCTAACCTTGTTGGCCCCCCTGGAGCCTTCAAAACAGCTCTGACCCTTCAAGGTCTGGACTCCTCTAAAGGTGTTGTGTTGTGCACCAAGAGCAGCAGATCCTTTAAGTCCTGTAAGTTGTGAGGTTTGGCCTCGATGGATGGTTTGTCCAGCACGCCCCAAAGAAACTCGACCAGATTAAGATCTGGGGAACTTGGAGGCACCTTGAAATCTTTGTTCGTGATGTTCCTCACATGGTTCCTGAACATTGTTTGAAGTGTGGAGGGGCATATCTTGCTGAAAGAGGACACTGTCCAGCATCTCCATGAAGGGCTGAACTTATCAAAGTAATGTCCACATTAATGCAGGACCCAAGACTTCCAAGCAGATCATCACCCAGAGCATCACACTGCTTTCACTTCCTTGCCTTTTTCACATAGTGCATCCTGGTTCATCTTTTCTCCATGGAAGTGTCACACACATACATGGCCATCGACATAATGGAGAAGAAAAAGGGATCCATCAGACCAGGCCACCTTCTTCCATCATCCCACAGCCCAATTCTGCTGTCCACTGTAGGAGCTTTTGGTGGTGGCCTGGGGTCAGCATGGACACTTTGACTGGTCTGCAGTTGCGCAGACGTGGGTGCTGCACTGTGTGCTCTGCCCCCTTTCTATCTGGGCAGCATGAACTTCTTCTGCAGTTTGTTCTACATGATGTCCAGACATCACAGTTTGGTTCTTGTCAAAGGGTCTCAGAGCCTTTTGTTCATTTTTCTGCCTTCAACATCGACTTTAAGAACTGGATGTCTAGGAAGACTTCAAGACATCACTCACTGCCTAAAATAAATATAAGTATACTGCTTTGTTTAAATATAAAGGAGCCACTGGAACGAGTGTTCATCACTTCACCTGCAGTGATTTTAATATTGTGGCTGATTGGTGTAAATCACATAAACATACACACACACATAAATCACGCGCACACATAAATCACTCATGCACACATAAATCACACACCATCGGGAACAGTGCCAAACCAGAGAAAACAAAGGGAACGAAACCAAGCAGTCAAAGCGTTCGTGTGTAATTGGGTTAATTACACAATCGACAAAAGCAGAGAAGTAATAAGAGCTGACCACAACAAGGGGCAGCACCCCCCCCTTTTATCCACAATAGACAGAGTCTTTCAGTCTGTGAGTGTGTGTGTGTGTGCATGTGTGTGTGTGAGGTCAGTAACCTCAGCTGCTACAGAGAAGGAGATTTCATCACTCATGGCTTGCATTAAAGCTGCTTTACACTCTAAATTCACAATTTCCAAGGTGGGCACAAAGTGGACACCAGTTGTGCCCCCAGCATAGGGGAGGGGTCAGTCAGAGACCCAAAGAACTTAAAACATGCAGATACTACAAGTAGGTGGTCACATGGCTGGGTGAACATCAGAGAACTTCTACATTTGTTGTTGTTGCACCCAGAGGAAAGGAAAATCCTGCACTCTTTTAATGACTAAAAAAACAGCAGAATGTCTCCAGTGTAAGGTTGGTGAGAGCTGTGGAGAAAGCCCACTAAAAAGAGAAGGTGATGGTGGATGGGAGCTGAGCGGAGTGGGATGCAGTTGCTTTTAACAAACACAAGGGGGGCTTGGACTAAAAAGGTTCCTCCAGATTCTACAGCATCAGATAAAGAACCTTTATTTTTAAGTGTGTAGCCCCGTTCCCTGAAATGGTCCAGCAACAGCAGAGGCCATATCCCAGCAGTCAAAAGTTTTGGCACATACTGAAATTTCCTTCATGTGCATATTACTCACTTAATATTGACTAAAAATACACTCAATATTCTTTGGTAACAAATAAGCTTACAGTAAATACAGTAACCCCCCTGCTTTTATGCGGATCAGGAGTTGCGGATTCAGTCTAACGCGGATTTTTTCTGAGAACCTAACTGATAATTGTACGTGGAAATCCCCACAATAGCGCAGAAACTGCAAATGTTCTCCGCATTTATTTTCGTGGCAATATGTTTATGCATTTTAGTTCTAAATTATAAAAAAATATATAATTGACTAATTTTGTAACATAAATAATTATCCAAATATAAATTCAGCTAAATTTTCAGTTATTGACTGCTGCCCTCCTGTTCTCGTGTTTTCGTTTCGTTCTTCTAAAAGCCCTAAGATGCCGCCTAAACGCACTGCACCTTCCGGCAATGCACCCCAGCACAAGAGAAAGAGTAAGACATTCCAGGAGAAGGAAAAAGAAGGAAAAAGTTATGCTGCTGTAGCACGCCATTATGAACAGTAAATTACTGAACTGTAAAAATTATTGGTGTTTACCCATGCATTTGACTGCTTTTTTATTACAATAAAAATGTAAAATTTAAATTATTACTGTATTTACCTACTTATACCAAAGAAAACGGCAGCGCATACCAAAGAAACCATGCTTGCATTAATTAATTGTGGGAGACATTTACATTTACATTCACGGCATTTAGCTGATGGTCTTATCCAGTGCGACGTACATCGGTCCTCAGGTAGTCCACAACTGTATCTTAGACCTGTAAAGCAAAACTTCAGTCAACATCCACCATTCAACTAAGATACTGTACGCTCGGTACACCTAAACAACACTTGTTATAGAAAGTCAGAAGGTAAAACAAGGTTAGGAAGGAATGGGGTAAGTTTTTTTTTTAGAGTAGTAAGCAAGCGAAATGAGAGAGATAGTATGTCACCAAGGTGCTCCTAGAAGAGGTGGGTCTTCAGGCGACGCTTGAAGACAGTGAGGG